>JARYGA010033548.1:0-37884 GCA_030545235.1 Helianthus tuberosus
GGGGGGTATTATACCCGCGTATAATGCCTACACTTTAATTTTGAGATTGAGAAAAGAAATCTGAACGAATTCGACTGAAGGCCTCTGCATGCAATTTATAGGGCTGAAACCTGACTTCCTCGCGGCCCGCGTAAGGTATAGCCGAGAGGCTACGCGGCCCGCGTCAACGTTGGTCAACAGCGTAGCTGATCCGGGTCGGCTAGTAGGTTCAACAGATGTTGGGCCACGTGGCGGCCCAGGGTTTCGCCAGGTTTTACCTTGTCGCGGCCCGCGCAAGGGTTAAGGGGTGCCTTACGCGACCCGCCTCAACTCCAAAAACTCCATTTTTAATTAATTTTAAATATATAAAAGGTATTCGGGGTCCGTTTTCACGTATGGGGTGTATTTTAAGACATATTGGGATATTAAAAATATCTTAGGGTGTCGAAAATAATTCAAGGGTGTCGGTTTTCTTTAGGGTTGTTATAAACTTATAATGCCAAAGCCAAGGTCAGGACATGGAGTGGCAAGATCACTTTCTCAGTTGTTCCCATGGACGACTACAAGATCGTGCTTGGGATGCAATTCTTCCGAAGGTCCAACTCCATTCCAGCACCCTTTCTCAACACCATGTACATTATCAAGAACAAAGAGGTTCACACGCCACCCATGGAGACGGATACAATGCATCGAGGTAAAGCATTATCAGCCACGCAAGTACCACGACGAGGACATTGTGAATTTAGGTGGGGGAGAATGTCACGATCCGCCTAAATACAAAACTTTTTTCGTGAGTTCCGAAAGATTCCGGAACACTAAAGAGGCATCTAGGGCTGCCCGGAAGTCTCCGGAACAGCTTACAAGTTGCTGGAACGTTTTGCACCATCGGAAGGGTCTAGATCAGCCTTCAAGGGTCTAGGAAGGGCCTATAAAGGGCTGGTATTTTCTGCCAAGAGTTGTAGTCAAGAAGCATCTAGAAAAGCCTTGAAAACTCTTGGAATGGCTGGATATTTTGCAAGAAATATCTAGTAATCAGCTCTAAATATCTTAGATATTTTGTATAGAATTCTCTAGTTAGAGAATTCTCTAGAAACTAGTATGAACTAGTATAAATTGGATATGAAGGTCTCATTTTGAGATCACCCAATATCATAGCAAGTTTACATACTTGTACTTGTAACCCTCTCTTGTAAACTCTCTTGTAATCAATACTAAGTTGTTTATTTGAAAGCAACACTTGTAATCATCACTTGATCCAGACAAAACCTTATCATCGTTGGGCACAAAAGCTTAACTTAGGTCGAGTCTAAGTCGCTACACATGAGTCAGAAGTAACTCCGTGACATTAGGCTCTAATATATGTTGAGTTTCCCCTACTTCCGTGAACAACATAACATCTATTGTCGATTATCCAATATCGATTACTCTAGATGTATATTGTAGGTGTGAGAGTGAGATCCGTTCACAAGATATAGAATAAAAAAATAAAACAAAATACGATTACCCAACTTCATATATTCACATTTTCTTCCCATTCCTAATATTTGTCACTTGAAACAATTGGTGTATGACAAGTGACAAGACATCACTACGGAAACCATAAACCACCAATAATTGTTGAAGCCTTGACTCTAAGAGCAAACAATTGTTGTGTTATCATGTGACAGTAGTAATTTGTTATCATGTGACAGCAGTAATGGCCAACTTCGAACATTGTTGATTCAATAATTGTGAAAGATGCGGGTACGGGATCAAGGATGCGAACCAGCTTCGTCAATTGTCTCCTAGCTAGAGGAGTCTGGCGGAACTTCTTTGCGTGGATCCGGGTACTCGATCTTTAATTAATAGCATATGCAACGCACATTCAAAGTTTCATCTGTTTTGAAATCGAAAAGTTAGAATTTTCAATTAAGAACGCAAAGATGGGCATATTAATGGTTTATCAAATTAAAAAAAGAAAAAAAGATCATCCTAGGCACATGTCATAAATACGAAATGTATAGTGAGCTCTCATCCAACAGTATTTACTTCATAATTGCACAATCGAAACTAATTTCCACTACCAATTCAAATAGTAGCGGATCATAGTGGAAAACAACTAGTCATTTGACTTTGGAAGTCAAATTTCATACACTTTGATCTAACATTGGCCATAAAATATACCGGCACGGCTAATCTGAAATGAACAGTTGCGGGTAAAAACATTTCTCTTAAAATAAGACAAGATTCATACACTCTAAAATAGAGAATAGGGTCTTTTGGCATAATGTCATGTTTAAATTTAAAGTAATAACTTTTTAAAGTTAAGAGAAAACCCTTGTGTATAAATACCACTATAAAATCATATCAAACAAAACATAACCTTATAACTAACATGTCTATTGAGTGGTTTAACAGGGTATATGTCTATACCAAGCCTTTTATCCTCATGATTTTTTTGCAGGCTTCGTATGCTGTATACGGTTTAGTTGTCAAGTCTGCACTAAACAAAGGCTTGAATCATTACACTTTTTCTGTTTACAGAAACGCATATGCAGCTCTCTTCTTAGGTCCTTTTGCTTTCTTCCTCGAGAGGTCTGTTACTTCGTGTGATATACATATATTTTGTACTTTCTTTTTATCAATTGTTTGATCTCTGTTCTTTTTGGAGCAAACAGGAATGTTAGGCCAAAGATGACAACCTCCATCTTCCTGAAGATTATGTTGCTGGGATTACTAGGGTATGTTTGTGGTATTTTATATCATTGTTTCAAATAATGGCAGAGAAACCTTAACATTTAACAATGAAATAATTAAGAATTAGTGATTTTTTGAAAATATTAATTTACGCAACTTGTGCCAGTTCACATTGTTGTAACCTGTATATGATCACTAGTTCGTAACAATCTGGATGTAGTATTCTCTAATTATAATGGTATATTTTAAAATTCAGGCCTGTGATAGACCAGAACTTGTTCTTTGCTGGATTGGACCTTACGACAACGACTTTTGCGATGGCTATGCGCAACATCGTTCCGGCCATTACCTTTGTTATGGCTTGGATCTTTAGGTATTCTTGGTCTTAATCAAGCTAATTGTTGTTTTATAGATAACTTTCGCATGCCTAAGCGAAGCATTGTTCCGGCCATTACATTTGTTATGCCTTCGGATAATCCTCGAAAGACTTTGGGCCCAAGGCGTGTAAACAAATCGGGCTCTTATATTCCAACTGGGTTTAAATTTCTGTTGGGCTTGATTGTTTAACTAGTTAAGTAGTTGAGCCTATTTTTATTTGGGTTTGATATATATAGGGTAAAATTCATACGAGAACCACCGAAAAACCTAAACCCCACCCCCACACACCCCAAAAACCTACTCCCCCCCCCCCCCCCCCCCAACAAAAAAACTAACCCCATCCTCACCTCCCAAAAGCCAACACCTATAAGCTAAATACTAAAAACTAAACCATAAAGGTAAACTCCACAAGTAAATGCTAACACAGTTTCTTTTTTTTGTGCATGCAGTACTATTGTTCAATTTTTTTAGTGACGAAATTTAGCGATTTAAAAAAATGTGTTTTTAATTTTTTTAGGTATTTTTGATTGTGTTCACAGTGATTCTCGCAATAAAGGATGGTTCCTAACGGATCCTTATCCTATACAAACACACACAGAGTAAAGATCATATACAAATGGGTCTTTACATACAAAATACAAAATGGCCTTAACATGAGAAGTGAAGAAGGTTTATTTATTTATTTATTTTTTATTTTTTTGAACTTTTTTTACCATCTACTTAATTATGATGTTTAATTGCATAATAAAAAAAATTGTGGGTTTACTCTAGTAATGTAATTATGTAATGTAATTTTTGTAGAGTAATTATAATTACTCTAATAGAGTAAAATCATATTTTTTTACATTCTAGGACTAAAATACGTCATTAATAATATAGGACTAAAATCTCTCCAGTTCATACGTTAAGTCAATGTGTACGTTAAGACTTATTTATACAATAACTTAACCCTATATCTGTATCTAAGATGTCTATATATTTAAACCCATTTAATACAATAAAACCCAAATAAAAAACGAACCAACTAGTAAATTTAATTTCACTTGTTAAAAATTAACTCTTTCAAAAAAAAAACTTGTGCTTTTACGTATTTATACACGTAGAAGGCTTTTTAATAAAAAAAATTCAAAAACAAAAAAAAAAGATAAAAAATGTATAAAACAGTTAAAAAAGGTAAAAAGGATTACAAAAATGATTTTTTATAATACTTTTTTTCAATTTTAAACATGTATTGAAAAGTTGAATTTTTTAGGATTTTTGGTAAAAAAAAAAAACTATTTTGAAAAAACCTTGTATAAGGCTGAGTTCTCTAAGTTCTCATAACTCGTATGAGTTTTTATTTTACCCTAACCCTATATATATATATAGTGAAAGGTGTAATGTACAATGTGACTTATCGTACAAGCGTACGCTATGTGAATTCCGCACGTTATAACCCCATAATGAAACCCCGCATGTTGTAAAATCTCAAAGTCTGCATGTTTAAAAAAAACGCATGTTGAAAAAAAATTCACATGTAAAAAAAATCCGCATGTTATGAACAAAATTCCGCATGTTGTAACTGCATCTCGTACGTATCGTACGTTAAGAAAAATTGTACAACCAACCCCTATATATATATATATAAGGTTGAGTTCATTTCAGAACTCAAAATATTACAGAACTTTCAGAACCACTAATAAACAATTATTTTATTTATATATTTTTATATTTAACATTATTTAAGGATATATTATATGTATTTATATGATTACATGTATGAAAAACCAGACAATTTGTGTGTAGTAACTAATTTACATATGTATAAAGGAAATAGTTTGCATATGTGTAAATGAATCAATTTACGTATATGTAATTATAAAATTGCATATGAAAAAATGATAAAACTACTCTTAACACGTATGGAATCATAATAAATGATAAAAAATATCCTTAAACAATGTTAAATATAAAAAAATATTAGTTGAATGATTGTTTGTTAGGAGTTCTGTAAGCTTTGCAATTATTTAGAGTTCTGAAATGATCTTGACCCTATATATATATATATATATAACCTTTCTAAATAAACTTATAAAAATCTTGGGGGCAGTCGAAAAACTATATTGTATTACATATAAAAATATAAAAAACGTACAAGGTCAGTTCACCCCACTTATGCAAACAATACATATGATTTGACTCTATGAATGGGGATTAGACCATAGAAAATGTGTACAAATCCATGATAAAAGCTTATCTATCATGTTGACAGAGCATTTTGTGTTTGTAGCTTGTCTTTATATTTAACGTATTTTGTACCTCGATCAATGAACTTGTATTTGTTATGTTTACTAGTTTGTAAGTTGTTCTAGTAGTCATATCCACCTATCATAATTTGACAACAATCTGTTTGTTTTGGTATGATACACATCGACAGGTCAATTATAGATATCCATATAGTGTATGGATATGATGGTGTATCGATATGATGTATCAATATGACAGTGTATCGATATGGTGTATCGATAGGAACAGTTATGTTTCAATGTAACCTGTCGATGTTATGTCTAGTGTCGATGTAAGGCACTGTTGGCCCAACACTTGTCACCTTATTTCACTAGAGAGCACACTCAGAGAGTAGAAGAGCATTTTGATGATTTATGTAATGTTACTTTGCTAAAATCAATACAGTGAAACTTTAAAGTGATATCTTTGTTTTCTTGATTGTGTTCTTTCTTGGTTTGTATACAAACTTGGATTTTGCACTTGTTTGTGTATCAAACAACAGGGAATAGGTTTTTCTTAGATCCATTTTAGGGACCTACACATGTTCATCTCGGGCTTTAAGTATTTCAATCGCATATAACTTAAGAGTCAATGGCCTATTAATCTATTGTCATTAGGTTTTTATCTTTATTATAGTGATGTAGGTTTAAGTCATAAAATGTGAGCAATGGGTGAATTTTAGAAGTAGATTTTAGAGAGATGTGTGTTCGCCGTTAAAAAAGAATATATATATCCTAAGAACATAAAAAATTTTATTATCTATATATTTATGTCACTTAAACTATTTTTTAGTGTCTGTATATTTAACTAGACAAGTCTTCAAGATTCAAACTTTGTAAAACATCAACCGATAAGGACGTAACAAATCTCCGCGATTTTAAACAAGTCTTTTTTCAGTTACTCTTTGAAGTCTATTAAATAGGAAACAAATTTTATTATTTTTATAAACAAACTGTATATATATTTAAATTTTTTTTGTAGACTTGAGACGGTGAAGGTGAAGAGTATACATAGCCAAGGGAAGATCATAGGGACATTAGTGACAGTCGGAGGAGGCATGATAATGACACTAATAAGAGGCCCTTCAATTCAACTTCCTTGGACAAATCACCATACTCTTCATCATCAAACTTCTGTTAACAGTACTGCTAGTACTAAAGATCAAATCAAAGGATCTCTCATGATCACTGCCGGTTGCTTTTCTTGGGCAAGTTTCGTCATTGTTCAAGTAAGTTTTCCAATAAAATATCTATCTTGTTACATGGATTTTATACAATGAAACACAAAAATGGGCTAATATAAGGTGTATGAAATTAAACACCATTGGGAACAGATTATCAATAGTAAGTTGGTACTAATCATAAAAGGTTACTAAAATCAATAGAAACTTGAGATAATTAGCAACTATGATAACAGGTAATTGTTGTCAGTAGTAATGAATCATCGGTAGTAACTCTTTCTTAGCAGTAACTTGGTTCGTCAATAGCAACTTATATTAAAAGCAAGTATGTAGCAACGGTAGGCATTTGGAAAAATTCAGAGCGTATAAATCGTATTCTCTAGTTTTGGCTATAAACTTCTTACAAGGAGATTGCGGATGATCTTATTGCAAAAAATAAGTAATTTTGAAATCTGTTTTCAAAAGGACAAGTTGAAACAGATGACGAGTGAAGGGGATCAGTCTTCTACAAAGGTATTTTGTTATTTAAGCTGGATGTACTGTGTCTACACATAGATGCATATGAGCTTTGAAAAACATTTATGATTTTCTTCTTCGCACGCAAGGTGTTCGACGAAATGCCTAGGTGATTTCTTCGGGGTTTTTTAGCGTAGCGGTTCAATTACCTTTTGACCCATCAGCTGCGATTCCTTTTGGGTTGGGTTTTCTTTATTGGTGGTGACGTACGCAACATTATCTAAGTGTCGACTCCGCTTACTTAGTTTTGTTATGGTTGGTTCTAATGGTAGCGGTTTCTGGCCTTGTCCTTTCTGACGGTTTCATTGTTGCCCCGATGGCTTGGTGGGGGCTAAGGGATTCTCAAGGTTAATGGCACATATCAAGAGTCACCATTTGGGCTCAGACGAGAGGAAAGATTCTTTGAGATGTGCAATTGTTGGCGATCTTAATCTTTTTACCTTTGTTTGTGAAGCTTTAAGGGTGTCCGGACAATGGTTATGTGGTGAGTGTATGCGCCCTCATGCTTTCAGTCGGGCGTTCCACCATGAGGATAAGGTTATTCGGTTTGTGCCAGGTGAGAGGGATGAACAGGGTTTTATTGTTGGCATCACTAGACCCGGTGTTGAAAACGTTGATACCTCGTCGGAAGAGTTGGGTGTATATATTGCTTTGCTTGACTGTGTTTTCTCTCTCCCTATCAAGACTGTTAAGAGTATCCCCCTTAGTTGTCGTATGGCTTTTGCCCAAGTCTTAACTGCAGCTTTGGACAAGGTGGTTGCTATGCCTGATTTTGTTGAGGCTTGGGTTCGACTTTTGATATTACCACGTTGCGCCTTGCGGGTGTTCAAGCCTGTTGGTCGTCAGGACAAGAGGTCGGGCAATAGGAAGACGGGCCAATGCCTTAGCATCCAGCGGTCTTTGGCTCAGTGGGGTGATCATGAGGGTTTTGCCACTCTTGTCCAATCGTTATTTGATCAACCCGCGAGGGGGGTTGCGGATGGAATCAAAAAGGGCACTGAGGATGATAATGAGTGTGGGGGGACCAATGTGAAACAATGTTTACGTAAGGTTGCTGATGGTCATTTCACTGCAGCGGTTAAGGTTTTATGTTCCTCGGGGGTCGCCCCTCTCAATAAGAATACTCTCGAGGCTTTAGTGGCTAAGCACCCATGTATGCCCCCTCCTTCCATGCCTGCCTCCTTGCCTTCTGAGTCTCCTCTTGTGGTGGAGTCCGATTGTGTGCTCGGGTGTATTAAATCTTTCCCCAAAGGTACGTCATGCGGGAGAGACGGCTTAAGGGCCCAACATCTTTTAGATGCTTTTTTGTGGGTAAGGGTCTGTGATTGTTGATAGCCTGCTTAGGGCTACTTCAGCTTTGTTTAATTTGTGCTTGGGGGGGGGGGTGCCCGAGGAGTCTGGCGGAGTTTGTTGCTTATGCTCCTCTTACACCTCTTCTCAAACCGGATAATGGGATTAGGCCTATCGCTGTTGGGTCGATTTGGAGGAGGGTGATCTCCAAGGTGGCCATGAAAGGTGTTGGGAAGGAGATGGCCAAATACCTTGGCGATTTCCAGTTTGGGGTAGGGATTTCGTGTGGGGCAGAGGCCATTCTTCATAGCGCGAACAGGTTCCTTAATGAGTACCACCAAGATGGGTCTCTTGCTATGCTTACTGTTGATTTTTCGAACGCTTTTAATTTGGTTGATAGGACAGCCCTACTGTACGAGGTAAGGAAAAGGTGTCCTTCTATTTCTACGTGGGTCGATTTTTTATATGGTCAACCAGCTAGATTATATGTGGGGGATGAGTATATTTGGTCTACTACTGGCGTTCAGCAGGGGGACCCCTTGGGGCCCCTCCTTTTTGCCCTTGTTCTACACCCCCTTGTTCACCGAATAAGGGATCGCTACAAACTTCTATTTCACGCCTGGTACCTAGATGACGGAACACTTATTGGAGATGCCACCCAAGCGGCTAATGCTTTAGATATCATCAGAGCTGAGAGTCCTTCCTTAGGGCTTCAACTTAATATAAAGAAAACTGAAGTTTTCTGGCCAACCTGCAATGGTGTAAAGGTTCAGGAGGGCTTATTCCCTCGGGGGATTGGGAGGCCGGTGCTGGGTGTTAAACTCCTGGGGGGTGCCGTTAGTCATGATGCAGAGTTTATTAGTGGTATGGTTCTTAAAAGTGCGAACTGTGCAGTCGAGCTGATGAGGTGCCTTAAACGCCTAAGGGACCCTCAGAGCGAGCTCCTCTTGCTTCGTTCTTGTATGAGTGTTGCTAAATTACTGTTTGGTCTTCGAACGTGTCAACCTTCTTTGGTCCAGGGAGCTGTCTCTGTTTTTTATGAAGGCCTCCGGGGAGCATTAGAGGATATTGTTGTTTATGGGGGTGCCTTTTTTGGAGATCTCCAGTGGAGGTTGGCTTCTCTCCCGACCCGGTTCGGAGGCTTAGGGATTTGTACGGCCGAGGATGCCTCTTCATATTCTTTCGTGGCTTCAAGACCACATACTCCGAGAATGTGGTGGGGATGTTTTAGACTCCGATTACAGGAGTGCGTTGAACCTTTTGTATAGTTCTCTTCCAGACCTTGATATTGGCGGTTTCTACATTAAAAACACCGCCCCTCCTAAATCCCAGAAAATTCTGGCGAATGCCATATATGGCGAAATTGTCAAGAGGTTTGAAGAGAAGTTTGTTTTATCCCCTCGGCAAAGAGCTGTGTTTGAATGTCTACGTGCCCCACATGCTCAGGATTTTCTGTCTGTCGCACCTATTGAAGGCTTGGGGCAACACATGTCGGCTGTGGAATACCGTGCTATCCTTAGATACCGACTGATGATTCCTTTGTTCCCAGTTGACGAGCCATGTCCAGTATGCCGCAAAGCGTGTTTCAATTATTTCGGCGAGCACGCGATCCACTGTAAAGAGCTACCAGGGTTTAAATATCGGCATGATTGGGTGAGAGATGTGTTATGTGATGTTCTTAAGCGGGCCGGGATCTCTGCCAAAAAGGAGGCTCCAGTAAATTTCCTGACTGACCCCTTAGAGGGGAGGTCCACTTTACGCCCGGCGGACATCCTTGTGTTTGGATGGGAATGGGGAAACACGCTTGTGTAGATCTAACTGGAGTCTCCCCCCCTTGTCGGGCTCAAGGACAAGGGCTTTGTTGTAGGGAAAGCGGTGCTCAAGGCAGAGGCGAGCAAAGTGGAAAAACATGAGAAAGCCTGCCTGGAGAATCAACATGTGTTTGTCCCGTTTGCGTTTGATACCTTTGGTGGTCTCGCTCCTGACGCTGTGCGACTTTTGAATCGGGTTCAAAAAGTCGTTAATAGTAATTCTTCGTCACTAAAGGTTTCAAACTTTGTATTTAGTAGAATTGGTTTTTCTATTCAAAAGGGGGTGGCGGCGCAACTTGTTGCCCGACTACCTGTCATTGCTTTGTAATTGCCATTTTTCGTGTGTAATGATATCTTATTAAATATTTAAAATAAAAAAATTAAAAAAGTAAAAAAGTTTTCATGCATCAATGGACTATTCTAAGGGGTGTTCAAAATAAAAAGAGTAAACTGCCATTTTGGTCCCTGTGGTTTGGCCAGTTTTGCCACTTTATTCCAAATCTCAAACTTATTACATCTGGGGCCATGTGGTTTGCATTTTGTTGCCATTTTAGTCCAAAATCCAAAATGTCTTATTTTTGACTGATTTACTGACCCTTTTTTGTCCTGTTGTGGAGGGGTATTTTGGTCATTTTGGAATTATTATTAACATTTTTAATTAAACAATAAACATTAATCAATAAACCCAATAAACTCATTTTGACTTCCTACATTAATCAATAAACCCAATAAACTCAAATCCATTTCCCTCAAATTCATCCACCTTCACTACCGTCAACCAACAACCACCGTCAACACCGTCGCAACCAGCACCACCACCGCCTCCTCCTCCCCCTTCGCAACACCGTCGCAACACCACCCTCTCTCTCTCTCTTTCTCAGTCTCTCTCTCCTGAACTCTTCTTATTCCAGCGATGGCGGATAACAACCACCGTCAACACCGTCGCAACCACCACCACCACACATCCACCCCCGCCCCGAGCCATTCGACCATCACCACCGCCACCTCCTCCCCCTTCTCACCACCACCGCCACCATAACCGTTCCCCAAAATCAACCAAACCGTCATTTTAAACCCACAACGAATCACTCGCCAAAAAGCTCTTAAACGCTGAAGAACAGCTCGAACAGCTGTACTCACGGAGAAAAGAGGATTATAAAGCGAATGCGAGGGTTGTTGAGATATTCGCCAGCCACCGCCACGGGTGGCAGCAGGAGGAGAAGCGGCTGCTCCGCCAGATCGATGATGACGTGGAGGAGATTGCTAATTTGAGGGCTAAAGTTGAGGATCTTGAAATTAGGGTTCTTGAGTTGCAGAGAGAGGTGAGTAAGAGGGATGAGTTGTTGAATTTTATGAGTAATAATAATAATAGGGATGATGATGATGGAGAGTTTTATGGGAAATTTAGGGGTTCAGATGAAAATGTTAATTGTAATGAAAAGGATTAGTATAATGTGGGTGATTTGGGGCTACAGTGCCTCCCTTAACTGTGTTTCTTCAGATCTGACACTATACAGCTCCAGTGATGATGGGGGTTAGCAGATAGTGTGATGGTGGCTGTGGGTGGTGGTGGTGGTGGAGAGGGAGTGAGGGTTTTTGGGCATCTGGGGAAGATGAAGAACTAAGAAGATGAAGATCATTGATCTTTTACAGGGATTAGTTTTATTTAATGTTTAAAAATGACCAAAATGCCCCTGCACTACAGGACAAAATAGGAGGTTGCAACAGTAAAAAAAATAAGGTTTTTGGATTTTGGACTAAAATGGCAACAAAATGCAAACCAAAGGGCCCCAGATGTAATAAGTTTGAGATTTGGACTAAAGTGGCAAAACTGGCCAAACCACAGGGACCAAAATGGCAGTTTTACTCAAATAAAAATAAGAATGCCATTACGTCACCATTGTTGGCTAATATAGTTGGAGATATTACCAAAATTCTTCATTGACAAGAGTATCCATCGGAAATATCTCCGTTAAGGAAGGTCCTCTCTCTAATCTACTCATGATTGTGGAAAATATGGCATGGGTAATGTAATTGTCGAGGAGTTACTAACAAAAATAACCGATGAATTAATTAACAAATATGGAGGAGTTACGGACAAAAATAACCGATGAATTAATTAACAAATATGGCATTTACTATGTAGTGTCACTGACAAATCAACTACGATAATGCGCACTGAAGGATCACTAACAAGATCCTAGACATATTTTAACTAACGGCTTCTTTCTTTTGTAATTAATTTACATTAAATTAAACAAATAAGTAAATAATATCAGTTTTCTACAAATGTATGTAACACATTCAAGATTATTAAAAAAGGTACTTTAAACCCAAAAAAATCTTATTAGAATAAAAAGTATACACATACACACATGGACACGTACTGACACACACACATACATATGGGGAAGGTTAACATACAATGTTCCTTAACGTGCGATGGTACGATATGAAATTACGCATGTTTTAAAAGTCAATACCCTAATCATGCATGAACAAAACCAAAAATCACGCATGAACAAATATCATAACCATGCATGATTATGGTTTTTATTCATACATAATTATTGTTTTTTTGTTGATGCGTGATTAGGATTTTGAATTTTATAACATCTGTAATTTCATCTCGTACCATCACACGTTAAGCAATATTATATGTATGCTTATAATTATTATAAAAGAGATAAATCCAATTAAGTAGTGGGAGGGTGGTCGCGTGGTGGCAACCTAGATTTGTGACAATGATACACTTCAACTATGCCAACCAATATTGCTTTAACTTGCACCACATCGCAAGCCTCTATATCCTTACGCATCACCTACTCCTTTAGGTCATGTGTATGTTAATTGTTATTGACCCCCCCCCCCCCCCCCCGGTTGTTGTTAGGCGGTAATCTGTAAAAATTAAACAAATAATTAATATTTTTATGATAAGTAACATTTAGAGTTTTATAAAATAGTTGTATACCTGTGCAAAAGGATTATAAAACACGATATTCTACTAACAAATAGTGTTATATTTTTATTGATATTTTAAGCCCATTATATAATACTACAAAAAGTAACTTAAAGACATGATGGTTGGATCATACCCTTTTAAAAAGTTACAACTCTTCAAACTTTTTTTAAAATGTATCACACCCCTTCAAAAAGTCACAACCCTATAAACTAATCACACTCATTCAAAAAGTGTCAACCCTTTAAACTAATCACAGCCCTTCAAAAAGTCACATAACTTAAACTAACTTTAAAGATATTACACTCCTTACAAAAAGTCACAACCTTTTGTATGTTATATGTACGTACAAAGAGATTAAAATTCTTTCGTATAAAACTACTAAACCATTGATGTTTAAAAGAATTCAATTCAATGATTCTATTATTTATTAGAGTAAACTTCAATTTTCGTCCCTGTAGTTTCCTAATTTTAACACTTCCAGTCCAATAGTTTAAACATTTCATTTATCATCCATTAATTTGCTGATTTTAACAGTTTAAGTCCATTAGTTTCCTGATTTTAACAGTTTCAGTCCACACCACTAACACTGGTGTGGACTGAAACTGTTAAAATTTAACTTTAGAGTGGACTGAAACTGTTAAAATCAGCAAACTAATGGATGATAAATGTAATTTATAAACTATTGGACTGAAAGTGTTAATATCAGCAAACCACAGGGACGAAAATTGAGGTTTACTCTATTTATTATATTTGATGATTATTATTATAATTTGAAAGACTGAATAATTTTGAATTGGATCAATATATAAAAGTCCTAAACACAAGTGACACATCAGAACAATTGCGGCAGTTATTTCCAACTACACCAGATTATCCCGAATAGATGACCAGAAAATGAACGCTCCATCTGTCACAACCCAACAACAATTTTTGTTTAATATAATATTTTTTTAATATTTTAAAATCAGATTTGTTATTCAAAAACATTTAATCCTGATTTTTTAACATGAGTAGGAGTTGGGTGGAAAGTCTATTTTTCCTAGAAAGTCTAGGATGGAATAAGAATTGGACATGTGTCATTGAGGGATTTTAAGTAGAAGGGCTATCATGTAATTTCACATTTTAATTTTATTTTTGAAATGTATCTTCATTAACTAAAATTCCATGATTTTCGGAATTTTTATTATTTTCGAATTTAAATCTGGAAGTCAATGTGTTTATCTGAAAACTATCAGCATGTTCTTAGTGATGTGTGTTACCAGTCAGAGAGGTTGAAGTCAGTGTGTTTTAACACTCTGAATCAGTATATAAATAGCTTGTGTTTTAACAGCTCTTTTGCATTTTAACAATCTGAATGTGTTTTATGTTATTGTCTATGTCACATTACATCGCATATTCCTTTGTTCAGAAGATTACTGTAATTTATCAGCATGTTCTTGGTGCTGTGTTTTAACAGTTTACAGGGCTAAAGTCAAATTTTTTTTATAGATCCCACAATATAAAGATGGTAAAACACACGGTATGAATCTGATTAATGTTAAAACACAACTGTATGAATCTGAATGCTAAAACACAAATGTATGAATCTGATTGCTGTTAAAACACAACTGTATGAATCTGAATGCTAAAACACAAGTGTATGAATCTGCTTGCTGTTAAAACACAACTATATGAATCTGTTTGCTGTTAAAACACAACTGTATGAATCTGAATGCTAAAACACAACTGTATGAATCTGCTTGCTGTTAAAACACATCTGTACGAATCTGGATGCTAAAACACAACTGTATGAATCTGAATGCTAAAACATAACTGTATGAATCTGCTTGCTGTTAAAACACATCTGTATGAATCTGCTTGCTGTTAAAACATAACTGTATGAATCTGTTTGCTGTTAAAACACATCTGTATGAATCTGAATGCTAAAACACAACTGTATGAATCTGCTTGCTGTTAAAACACATCTGTATGAATCTGGATGCTAAACCACAACTGTATGAATCTGCTTGCTGCTAAAACACAACTGTATTAATTTGCTTGCTGTTAAAACACATCGTCAAGAAAACGGAGATGATAAGAACAATATTTGAATGGTGATGATGAACTCGGAGATGGTGGAGATGGAGAAGTGTTTTAATTTGATCAGGTGCTCTCTATCGTTTCTAAAGTTATCTTCTTTCATGATTATAGTTATTTTTGGTAGGGATTGGGGTTTCCAAGATGGGTTTGGAGAGAGAGAGAGGGGGAAAATCGCTTGAAATTAAGAACTGGGCGGTTATCTAATTGATTTAAAACACGGTCATTGACAAAAGTGCCCCTACTAATTTAAAACAATCAATTAATTAAACTCAAATATTACAAGATTGCCATTGATTTAATCTCAACCCTTAAACACACCAATCGGATGGACCAGATCGCTTTCTAGACTTTCTAGGAAAAACACACTTTCCGTGCGAACCCTACTCTTTTAACATATACCTTGTTTTTTTTTTTAAATAAGACAAAATATTTTTGTTTTAGTTTGTTTAAATTTACACATACTTCTAAAAGATTTTAAAATAAGTTAAGATATTTTCAAAATCAAAATTAAAAACATTTGATTCCAACATATAGAAAAAGAATCAATTCGTAAAAAAATAAATTGTCAAAAATAAAATACATATTATATAGCATGTTAAAACCAAGCATGTCCGTTTTATAGCTTAAACGAAAGAATTTTCGCATCACATATAGTTAAGAATTTCATAATCAACATCCCGCCCCAACGCGCGGGGTGACGCCAACTCGTTTTACACATTAGTCAAGTTTTAAATTTATAAAACACGATATTCTACTAACACTAAACACACACATGGGCATGTGCACCCATCGTGAGCGTAGTATAGCGTTGGTAAGATACCGAGGTCGTCCAAGAAAACAAGAGCTTTTAATACCGGTTTATCCTCAACATCTAATAAAATCAAAATTTTTAGAAAATGTTTTAAACATGAAAAATAAAAACTAAAATGCTGAAAAATAAAAATAAAATAAAAACAGATAGACAAGATAAATCACTTGGATCTGACTCGCCTTTAATGTATCCTTTGATGATTTCCGCACTTTTGCTCTTTTTAAGAGATTATCTTAGTTATAGTAGTAGGCCCTCTTTTGAAGGTGACGTTACCCTCAACCCAGTGGTTTGAGCCAGCAAGAATACAATCCCAAAGGGTCAGAATATTGGAAGATAATTAATTAAGTTATTAATGCGAAAAGTGGTAGGCCCTTCTTTTGAAGGCGACGTTACCCTCGGCTAAGTGGTTTGAGTCAGTAGGGATACAATCCCAAGTAGCCGGTTTAATGTATTAATAGTAGTTTACATATGAGGGGATCAAGCCATTCACACCCCCGCCATCCAATACCAGTGGGTATTGAAGGAGGTCCTAGTAAGCTTGACTCAGGTCCTTGCAGGATCTATACACTGAACAAGGCAAGAACCTTACCAAACCATTCTCTTAACCCCCGACCAGGTAGCCAACATATCTCTATATAGACAATAGAGATATGAATGGTGAAAATCTTTTACATTATATATACAGTAAATTAATGCCAAGACACAATGGACAAATGATAATGAAGTTTCACCTTCAACATAAGAAACTAGTTATTAAAGTCATTAATACAAAACCAAATAAAAAGCGCGAAAAGATTAAAAATCAAAAGTAATACATTAAATGCTTGTCTTCACCAAGTAATGTAAGAGACTTAGCCAAACATGGCCTTTGATTGACAAGAACTCTTAAGATCAATCTTGGATCCCGAGACTACTACACACACTCTAAGGTGGGTGATGGATGATGGTGGTGGTGGATGTGGGTGTTATAGTGGTGGTGAAGTGGTGGTAAAGTGGGAGAGAGGTGGTTTGCCAACGGATGCCATTAAAGTGAACCAAGCACCCCTATTTATAGACTAATCAGAAGCCCGGCCACGGCCCCGTGTCCGCTGGACACGCCCCCATGGCCATCCTCTTTCTCTCCCTTCATTAATTGCTCTTGTCTGCATTAGGCTCCACACGGCCCCGTGTTCGCTGGGCATAGCCCCGTGTGCAGAAGCGTATCTATACTACCAAGATTTGCTAGATTCTGCGAATCTTAGCATTGACTACGCCCCGTGCTCAGTGGGCACGCCCCCGTGGTGAGTGATAGAAGCTTCTGCAACTTTGTCTTTTCTGCAGAGACTTGACCACGCCCCCGTGGTCAGTGGGCACGGGGTCGTGGTCAGCCTTCTGTTTCTTGTTTTTGCTTGGGAATATGCTGTCGAGGGGTCGGGCATGCCACGTTTATTCCTTTTCTTTGCATTTATGTTAGGTTTTGATGCATATTTGTTCCTTTTGTTCATTTAAGCTCATCTGGTCCTGAAAATACAAAAGAAAGACAAAAGCACACTTTTTCCAACATTAATACTAAAAAAGAGTTAGTTTTATGTCTCATTTGATGTAATTTATATGTTGCATTTTACACACATCAAATACCCCCACACTTGAATCTTTACTTGTCCTCAAGCAAAACTATTTATTATGTGGCTTACACACCCAAATGAAATAGGTAGAAGAGAAGTTTTGGGCCTGTCTTGAGTGTCGGGAATCCAAGATCTTAATTGGGTTTTATTTTTATATTATTTACAATCATATTCGTTATGATTTATTTAGAACGTTTCATCAGAGAAATTACTTATTTGGGCATAACATGCCTCTTTAAAATTTCATTTATATACAAGTTCACATACCTCACGGAATATCACTCAACACTCGGCCGAAGATGTATTTTTGTGAAACACTCGAGACTGGCATGGAACTTACTTCTACCATATGTTTGCCAAGCAATCAATTCTCCTCCTTTTTAACTATAAACCTTTGTAAATATCAAGAGGACTTGTGGAAGGGTTAGGCTTGGGCTAAAGGTAGGCGGTTTGGGTTAGTGGTTAGTAAATAGGGCTAAAAGTGTAAAAAACGTCGGTCGTCATAAAACTTTTTGTTTTTGTGACTTTTATTCAAACTAAGCATTTTCAAACATAGTTTCTTTGAGGACTTTGTTTGTTTATTGCTATACTCTTTTTTTTATAAGGAAACATCACGAGAAAACAGAATTTTTTACTAAAATAAAAGGTTGAAAAGAAAAAGGGTTTTGGTGGGTAAAGGGTGTTTGTTTTGTGAGTTTAGAAATAAAAAGGTTTAGGCTCAAAGGGGTTAACTAGGAGGATTTTGGGTAGTTGATAAAGAAAATGAAAAATAATGGTGTTGAAAGAAAAATGGATTAGTCCTAATGCCTCCATCATTTACTTACTTGGGATTGAGTTGGTAAGGACCGAGAATGTATCGTCGTGGCATGTTCTAGAGTCGTAAGAGGCAAGCGGCTATTCACACAAGAAAAGGAAAATGAGCATTTAATTTAAAGATGTATGCTTGTATGCTCAATAAAGGCTCAAAACTCACTTATTGTGGGAATGGGTTTATAATATGATCAAGTATATATAACCAAATTTTAACTAGATTTATTATGCCGTTTTATAATTTTCTTTTGTTGGTTCTTTTTATCACGACGCTATCGGTCATAAATTTGTAAAAATATAACCTTTTGGAACTTGTTATTCCCAAATTAAACCAAGACAAGTAAAAAAAATGAAAAGTTTTGAAAAAATTTGGGGTGATTAGCGGTTCCAATAGAGTTTTGTGTAAGGCTTGTTATTAGGACTTACAAAATTCAAGGTTTTAGCATCCCCCCATACTTAAATTACACATTTTCCTTAATTTGTCACAAAAATAAGTTTTTAGGTTGATTGAATGTGTAAAAAGGTGTTTTAAAACAAAGTTTTATGTTACTGGGCGTCTGGACACGTGCCCGTGTTGGTCCGAGCACGTCCCCGTCCTCAGATCGCCAGTATCATTTTAAACAGAAGGCTGGGCACGGGGGCGTGTTCAGTGAACATGGCCCGTGTCCAGATACCTGAACTGGACGTTTTCTGCAGAACCACGGGCACGGGGGCGTGTTGGGCTGAGCATGGCCTCGTGCTGAACCTGCTGTAATGAAGGAAAATTGTCGGGAGGCTCTGTCTATATGCATGTGGTGTGGGTTCAAAGTTCCCTTAGTAACCTCCACCATTTCAAGTGTGTTCACTTATTACAACATCATCCAAACATCATTTAAAAACCATCATTCATTCAAGAGTGAATTACATAATTTCTAGAAAACTAAAAACTAGATAAATAGGTCATAAAATTCAAGAAATCTTAAACCTTAAAGAAGTCCTGGCCTAGATATGTTTATTATAAGAGCAAAATTTCCAAAAAGATAATTCTTTCGGTTGAAAAGGCTTGTAGAACTTCTTCTCCTGAAAGGGCCCCTCACACATCGTTAAGCCATTGCTCTATCTCCCGGGGGAGAAGGAAGGCGGGCTCATTAGCTTCCTCATGTGGAGAAGGTGCGACTTCCACCGGAACCTCTTGTAAGGTGTCAAGAGGAGGTTCTGGGGGGATGTCATCCCATCCGGTGAGATTAATAACTTCTTGTGCCAAGTTCCGATCTTCTTAGTGGAAGATTAGTTCCATAGGAGGAATCGCAAGAATATTCAACCTTTGGTGCAAAAGGTTGATTTCTTGGAAGCTATTTTCTTGCCCGACCGTTAGATAGTTGATACGGTCGATCGGGACTTCTTCTACGGATGTCATCTCGTCGAGTGCATCTCTTAGCACCATTACGTAATGCACAAGGGTTGCTTCGATCGAAGGCCTTCGTTCCCTGCCACCGTTCCTTGAGTGAGCTGAAGAGGTTCCGCTCTTTTGGCTCGACATTCTAAGAAAACAAGTCGAAAAATTCAAATTAATGAAACACTAACTCCGGCCACGGCCCTGTGCTCGCTGAGCACAGCCCCGTGGCCACCAATCTGCATATTTTTAAAACAAGGAATCTGGAAGTTTTAAATTATTTTTCTGGCTTTTGAAACATTTCTGAGCAGAAATAACTTAAAAGAGTGTTGTAAAACTTATTTTTTATAAGATTCCTTGATTAAACACCTAACAAACATCACAATAAAGCTTGAAAACTTGGAGATTTCGAGCTTTAATGGAGGTTTTGAGGAGTTAGTGAAGAAGAAGACAATAGAAAAAAGTAGTAAAGACAAGATGGCTGTTGAGAAACTTCTTTAGAATATACCTTGTAGGGTATATGTGAAGATCCCACCAGATCTTTGTCTTTGGAATGAGTCTAAGTGTGCATGAATCTTGCTGCATTTATAGAAAATGACAGCACACTGACCACGGCCCCGTGTCGGCTGGACACGGCCCCGTTGTCAGACAAGAGCTGAGTCTGACACATTTTGTCCGTATTCTGACTTAAGACCAGACACAAATCTTCAGGTGGGCTCGGGGGCGTGTTGACCTGGACACGACCCCGTGGCTAGAGGGTTTTATGAAGTTTTTGTCTTATTTCAAGGAATTTATCCAGATCGGGCGGTTCCTTACTAGATGGAACAACATCGAAGTGCCTGAGGTACCTTAATTGCCCTTGATTTAGACAAGAACGCAAGAGGTTATCGGAAAGGGTGAATCCTAAGCTATACCGGTGGGCTAGACGAACCTTTATTTCCCTTATCCGGGCTCTCATTAAAGAAGGTATATGTCGAATCGCTCAGGTCTATGTATGCATCGGTGGAGACCAATGGAGAGTCCTTCACGGCATAATCGACCCAAGGACGACTATCGCTCATGTCCTCACCAGAGTTAGAGGTGCTTTTGGGAGCAACGATGTTGTTAGATTCCGAATGCGATCTCAACAATTCTCCTTGATCGTTATCTCGAGATGAATTATTTATTTCCATCTCAAGATCTCTTATCAATTGGAGAATTACTTCTTCCATTTGAAATAATTCTTCGAGAATAATATCATCTAAAAGAGACGATTGAGAGCATTCGAGGGAGAGATAGAGATTGATTTTACTTTCGCCCATCTTAAGGCTACAGGAAAACGATGGGTCTATATAGTGGGGAGTGTAATTTAAAAAATAACATTTTAAATATTCATGAGATCCGCCACATATTTGACACCACGCACCATAACAGGAACGAAAGTAAAAATGATTAGTATCACTCATGTTTGTGTCAGAAATTACCAACCCTCGGGATCTTACGGTTCTGTTTTCAGTATCTGAAGCTTGGGCAAGGGGGCGTGTTTAGTGGGCACGGCCCCGTGTTCAGCTACTGTCTGACTTAAAACAGGATTGCCAGTACCAAAAATTGGGCACGGGGGCGTGTTCAGCGGGCACGACCCCGTGCTGAGCTCTGCAGAAGTTGGAAAATCTAGAAAAATCCTAAAAAAGTAGAAAAATAAGAAAAATGATTAGGTCGTTGATTCCTAACTTTCTCAAAAACTTGGTGTGTGTCCGGTGTGTTATATTTTTATTGATATTTTAAGCCCATTTTACACATTAGTCAAGTTTTAAATTTATAAAACACGAAATTCTACTAACACTAAACACACACATGGGAAAGTGCACCCATCATGAGCAAAGTATAGCGTTGGTAAGATACCGAGGTCGTCCAAGGCCACAAGAGTTTTTAATACTAGTTTATCCTCAACGTCTAATCAAATCAAAATTTTTAGAAAAGGTTTTAAACATGAAAAAGAAAAACTAAAACGCTGAAAAATAAAAGTAAAATGAAAACAGATAGACAAGATGAATCACTTGGATCTGACTCGCCTTTAATGTATCATTTGATGATTTCCGCACTTTTTAAGAGATTATCTTAGTTATAGTAATAGGCCCCTCTTTTGAAGGTGAAGTTAGCCTCAACCCAGTTGTTTGAGTCAGCAAGGATACAATCCCAAAGGGTCGGAATATTGGAAGATAATTAATTAAATTATTAATGCGAAAAGTGGTAGGCCCTTCTTTTGAAGGCGACGTTACCCTCGGCTAAGTGGTTTGAGTCAACAGGGATACAATCCTAAGTAGCCGGTTTAATGTATTAATAGTAGTTTATATATGAGGAGATCAAGCCATTCGCACCCCCGCCATCCAATACCATTGGGTATTGAAGGAGGTCCTAGTAAGCTTGACCCCGGTCCTTGCAGGATCTATATGCTGAACAAGGCAAGAACCTTACCAAACCATTCCCTTAACCCCCGACTAGGTAGCCAACATATCTCTATATAGACCGCAGAGATATGAAGGGTGAAAATCTTTTACTTTATATAGATAGTAACGTAATCCCAAGACACCACAGATAAATGATAAGAAGTTTCACCTTCAACATAAGATACTAGTTATTAAAGTCATTAATACAAAACAAATAAAAAGTGCGAAAAGATTAAAAATCAAAAGACTTAGCCAAACATGGCCTTTGATTGACAAGAACTCTTACGATCAATCTTGGATCCCGAGACTACTACACACACTCTAAGGTGGATGATGGATGATGGTGGTGGATGTGGGTGTTGTAGTGGTGGTGGAGTGGTGGGAAAGTGGGAGAGAGGTGGTTTGCCAATGGATGCCTTTGAAGTGAACCAAGCACCCCTATTTATAGCCTGATCAGAAGCCCGGCCACGGCCCCATGTCCGCAGGATACACCCCCGTGGCCATCCTCTTTCTCTTCCTTCATTAATTGCTCTTGTCTGCATTAAGCTCCACATGGCCCCATGTTCACTGGGCACGGCCCCGTGTGCAGAAGCGTATATGTACTACCAAAATTTGCTAGATTCTGTGAATCTTAGTGTTGACCATGCCCCGTGCTCAGTGGGCACGCCCCCGTGGTGGGTGATATAAGCTTCTGCAGCTTTGTCTTTTCTGCAAACACCTGACCAGGTTCTCGTGCTCAGTGGGCACGAGGCCGTGGTCAGCCTTCTGTTTCTTGTTTTTGCTTGGGAAGATGCTGTTGAGGGGTCGGGTGACGTGCTGTCGTAGGTACACGCAAATTTAATCCCAATAACAACTATATATAGTGGTAAGAGGGTATCGAACTCAGGGAGTACGTGGAAAGTGTGTTGTTTTTATAGCCTTGCGATTAAACTACAATTAACCTAATTTGCAGAAAATAAAGATCAATGATTTGGATTGTTGTTTTAGAAAACTAAATTAATAACTAATTGCAAATCAAAAGTTGGTTGTAAAACAGATTAGGAGAAGACAATGACCATCTTAGGATTCAGTTTCTTTAAACAATTGTGTGAAATTTCAACTAGAAAGAGTTACATAGACATAACTCGTGCATAAATAATTGAAGTGATAAAAGGGAACAAAGTACTCAGATTATATAAACGCGAGGTTGTTTCCCGATGATCAATTAATCAATAACCAACCCTAACCCTTCTCGTGATATCTCGATTGCCAACGGCACCAAGAACGTACGATTGAAATTAGAAATTGCACTATCAATTAACAAGCTACAAACAATTATGCATACACCATGATATTCAAGCAACACAAGTTATCATTCTAGAAATTCAGAAATAAACACACAAAAGTTCAAGAGAAACCTTCACCTAAGATGATCACCGAAAGTTTTAGCCACACATAGCTTGGTGAATCATCATAACAATCAATTCAATGTTCATATGAATCAAAATCACAAACCGAATGATAGAAATTGTCTAGAACCAAGCAAGAACAGCCAAATTCGCCCCTAGTGTCCCCAATAACCGACCAATCATGAGAATAGTTGAAAAGACACCATAAAACTGATTAAATGAGGGCAGTTACGTTTTCCTCGCAGCCTCCACCGTAAATTACGTTACCACCGTAAGTTACGGTGGACCAAAAAGTGTTACGGTGGGTCTCTACTGCCTTACGGTGGTCGAAAAATGCTGGGGTCTACCGTAAATTACAATACCACCGTAAGTTACGGTAGGCTTCAGCATGAAATTTTGTTTTCAGCATAACTTTTTCGTTTAAACTCCGTTTTCTTCACCGTTTTCGCCTCCGTTCTCGTAATTCCGTCCTCTATCATGCTATCTTCTTAATTCTTCAGTTCTAATAAATTATTTTCTTCATGTATTCTCCATTTTTCAATCTCTAATCCAACCGCGCCTATTCCGAAGCTTCATTTCCACACTTTTAAGCTCCGAATGTACCTGAAACATAAGCAACCGTAGTTATCTAATTCAAGATAATTACACAATTAAATGAGGGATAAACTTGTCTTTTAACATCATAGAGGGTTGTCCTATAGACCACCCGTCACATCCTCACACTTAACCGTTGCTTGTCCCAAGCAACTCATTAATTCAATTTCAAAACAAGCGATCAATGTAAACCAAGCTAAATGTGCCGTCCTTTTACTAACTTTCAATCATACCACAAGACACATCCCTCACAAAAAATCTCTCGGTTACAAGAATTATTAGCATAATGTTAAACCACTCAATGCGTGTGTGTGTGTGTGTGAGACAATAATCTTGTATACAAATCAAGTTTCCTCCTAACAAATATCTAACATGCTTTAGAATCAAAGGGACTTGCGGGTTGTAACGGGGCTACGTGTCAAGGTAGGAAAATGGTGGAATACATATGAAAGAGCTAATTGATTTGACCCGGTTTTTATTTCTACCACTAAACAAAGCAACCATCAAATATATACACAACTTCTTCAACATTCTCAACTACTATTGCAACCAATCACTTCTTTTTATATTTTTCTCATATTTTTCTTCTTTTTTTTTCTTTTCTTTTGTTTCCTTTTTTTTTTATATAAGATATAAGAACTCACACAATATACAAAAACATCAACATTCACAACTAGACTCCTAAACCGGGTCATCTCAAAAGGTAAAGTTTTGTAGAAAGTAGGCTCGGGTCACAACCGAATGGTATAAGGCTCAAACATGGCTTTCTAAAGACCAAACCCCCACCCCTCACAATACCAAGCTCATATATGTAAAGTATGAGGTCCAACCCACCAATCCCGCACTCTCACACATCTAGACGAGGCCTTCCTAAAAGTCCCCCTATCATTTTCAAAAGCATGCTAATTCTAGGATTTAACAAGTATTCACACACAAGTTCTATTAACACACAACACACACCGCCACTCAAACAATGAAATATCAATAACAATCATGTGTGGCTCAAATCCTCACCAAGAAAAGACTAGGAATGGGTGTCAATGTGTCAAATGGCACAATATCAAGTTTTCAAATTTTAACAATTTTCGCTCGGATTTACAAAAAAATTTTAAACTCCCAAAAATTTCCCCCATCCCCACACTTGGAATACATTGTCCCAATGTATGGTTTTGGGAAGAGTTGATCGCTAAAACCCTTCAACATCAACAAAAGCTTTAAATCTCAAACCCCAAATTTCTTTTTTTTTTTTATCATAAAGCAAACGAACTAACTACCAATATTTCAAAGCTAAAGAACATAACAAGACTAAGGAAAGAGTACATTGACCTGGTGAAGTTTGCTGCAACATATGTTGTAGATAATCCGACTTCCTATCACCACCTTCACCCAAATATCCGCACATCTTCCCCACACTTGAATGTCGCCATGGCCCTGAAACATAGAAAGATAAAAACAACAAGATCAATATAAAACCCCGGGTTGCCTCCCGAGCAGCGCTAAGTTTCGAGTCTTCAGCCAGACCGTGCCACCACCATTTATGGTGGCTCAAAGAATCGGTTCCTATCACCTCCCCCACTGTAGCTTGTCATTGGGAAAAATGCATCCGTCTCATTTTGACTCGGTGGGTAATCAAATACACTCCTGCTTGAACCCATATGTGTTTCTTCATGGTCCGGTGGGTGCTTTTTTCTCATTCTTTGAAACACATTTTTCATACAATCACTAGACTCACCACCCTTCCTCTCAATGGACTCATAACTAATCACTTTAGTTTGAACATCAAAGTACAACCTACGGTTCTTTTCGGTCATGGTAATAATCTCGTCTCTACAATTAATTTGAGCATTTGCTGTGTATAGAAACGGTCGACCTAAGATTACCCTTTGTTGTGCTGCCATGTTGGTAGAAGCATAGTCCAAAACTAGAAAATCACCGGGTATTCAAACTCTCCCAACTGAATCTTAACATTCCTAACCATTCCCCGTGGACGCCTCCAACTTCCATCCGCCAAGCTCACCATGGTGTCTATACCTTCAAGCGGACCAACGTCGTACATATCGTATAGATCGCTTGGTAGCACACTCATGCTTGCCCCGTAGTCCAACAATGCGTGAGGGATTTTTAGTTTTCCCACACGGATAGGCACGATTGGCGCTTCATACTCTTTATCTTTCTCGACTTCGGCATCTTTTTCCAAACCTACATTCACTTGATACGAAGAAGTTAGCAATGTTTCATTAAATTTAGTATTTGGAACGGTGCTTACCACATTGATGTTAATGCTTTTTGTGTTTTTGGGATTTATCACCGTGTCACTTGGTAATTGACCTTTTGCTTTCTTCAATATCGCCACGTCACTCGCAAGTTGACCCATTTGAGTGGTCAACGATTGGATAGCTTTGTCACGGATTTCATCTTTTTGCATACGAACATCATCAATCTGATTTCTTCGTTGCATCTCCGCTTGCATCGCTTTCAACATCTCCATGAACTCATTCCCACTTGATGAAGTTTGACCCGAAGGACCACTTTGACCCGTTTGTTGAAATTGCCCTTGATAACCATAGTTGCTTCCACCCCGATAATTCCCTTGATTGTATTGTTGACGAGGTGCAAAGTTACCTTGAGCTCCTTGAAAGTTTGGGTTAGCTTGGTTCGACGGATTTCCATAACGGAAATTTGGGTGGTTCCTCAAACCCGGGTGATAGGTGCTTTTGGGAGCAACGATGTTGTTAGATTCCGAATGCGATCTCAACAATTCTCCTTGATCGTTATCTCGAGATGAATTATTTATTTCCATCTCAAGCTCTCTTATCAATTGGAGAATTACTTCTTCCATTTGAAATAATTCTTCGAGAATAATATCATCTAGAAGAGATGATTGAGAGCATTCGAGGGAGAGATAGAGATTGATTTTACTTTTGCCCATCTTAAGGCTACAGGAAAACGATGGGTCTATATAGTGGGGAGTGTAATTTAAAAAATAACATTTTAAATATTCATGAGATCCGCCACATATTTGACACCACGCACCATAAGAGGAACGAAAGTAAAAATGATTAGTATCACTCATGTTTGTGTCAGAAATTACCAACCCTCGGGATCTTACGGTTCTGTTTTCAGTATCTGAAGCTTGGGCAAGGGGGCGTGTTTAGTGGGCACGGCCCCGTGTTCAGCTACTGTCTGACTTAAAACAGGATTGTCAGTACCAAAAATTGGGCACGGGGGCGTGTTCAGCGGGCACGACCCCGTGCTGAGCTCTGCAGAAGTTGGAAAATCTAGAAAAATCCTAAAAAAGTAGAAAAATAAGAAAAATGATTAGGTCGTTGATTCCTAACTTTCTCAAAAACTTGGTGTGTGTCCGGTGTGTTATATTTTTATTGATATTTTAAGCCCATTTTACACATTAGTCAAGTTTTAAATTTATAAAACACGAAATTCTACTAACACTAAACACACACATGGGAAAGTGCACCCATCGTGAGCAAAGTATAGCGTTGGTAAGATACCGAGGTCGTCCAAGGCCACAAGAGCTTTTAATACTAGTTTATCCTCAACGTCTAATCAAATCAAAATTTTTAGAAAAGGTTTTAAACATGAAAAAGAAAAACTAAAACGCTGAAAAATAAAAGTAAAATGAAAACAGATAGACAAGATGAATCACTTGGATCTGACTCGCCTTTAATGTATCATTTGATGATTTCCGCACTTTTTAAGAGATTATCTTAGTTATAGTAATAGGCCCCTCTTTTGAAGGTGAAGTTACCCTCAACCCAGTTGTTTGAGTCAGCAAGGATACAATCCCAAAGGGTCGGAATATTGGAAGATAATTAATTAAATTATTAATGCGAAAAGTGGTAGGCCCTTCTTTTGAAGGCGACGTTACCCTCGGCTAAGTGGTTTGAGTCAACAGGGATACAATCCTAAGTAGCCGGTTTAATGTATTAATAGTAGTTTATATATGAGGAGATCAAGCCATTCGCACCCCCGCCATCCAATACCATTGGGTATTGAAGGAGGTCCTAGTAAGCTTGACCCCGGTCCTTGCAGGATCTATATGCTGAACAAGGCAAGAACCTTACCAAACCATTCCCTTAACCCCCGACTAGGTAGCCAACATATCTCTATATAGACCGTAGAGATATGAAGGGTGAAAATCTTTTACTTTATATAGATAGTGACGTAATCCCAAGACACCACAGATAAATGATAAGGAAGTTTCACCTTCAACATAAGAAACTAGTTATTAAAGTCATTAATCCAAAACCAAATAAAAAGTGCGAAAAGATTAAAAATCAAAAGACTTAGCCAAACATGGCCTTTGATTGACAAGAACTCTTACGATCAATCTTGGATCCCGAGACTACTACACACACTCTAAGGTGGATGATGGATGATGGTGGTGGATGTGGGTGTTGTAGTGGTGGGAAAGTGGGAGAGAGGTGGTTTGCCAATGGATGCCTTTGAAGTGAACCTAGCACCCCTATTTATAGCCTGATCAGAAGCCCGGCCACGACCCCATGTCCGCTGGACACACCCCCGTGGCCATCCTCTTTCTCTTCCTTCATTAATTGCTCTTGTCTGCATTAAGCTCCACACGGCCCCATGTTCACTGGGCACGGCCCCGTGTGCAGAAGCGTATATGTACTACCAAAATTTGCTAGATTCTGTGAATCTTAGTGTTGACCATGCCCCGTGCTCAGTGGGCACGCCCCCGTGGTGGGTGATATAAGCTTCTGCAGCTTTGTCTTTTCTGCAAACACCTGACCAGGTTCTCGTGCTCAGTGGGCACGAGGCCGTGGTCAGCCTTCTGTTTCTTGTTTTTGCTTGGGAAGATGCTGTCGAGGGGTCGGGTGACGTGCTGTCGTAGGTACACGCAAATTTAATCCCAATAACAACTATATATAGTGGTAAGAGGGTATCGAACTCAGGGAGTACGTGGAAAGTGTGTTGTTTTTATAGCCTTGCGATTAAACTACAATTAACCTAATTTGCAGAAAATAAAGATCAATGATTTGGATTGTTGTTTTAGAAAACTAAATTAATAACTAATTGCAAATCAAAAGTTGGTTGTAAAACAGATTAGGAGAAGACAATGACCATCTTAGGATTCAGTTTCTTTAAACAATTGTGTGAAATTTCAACTAGAAAGAGTTACATAGACATAACTCGTGCATAAATAATTGAAGTGATAAAAGGGAACAAAGTACTCAGATTATATAAACGCGAGGTTGTTTCCCGATGATCAATTAATCAATAACCAACCCTAACCCTTCTCGTGATATCTCGATTGCCAACGGCACCAAGAACGTACGATTGAAATTAGAAATTGCACTATCAATTAACAAGCTACAAACAATTATGCATACACCATGATATTCAAGCAACACAAGTTATCATTCTAGAAATTCAGAAATAAACACACAAAAGTTCAAGAGAAACCTTCACCTAAGATGATCACCGAAAGTTTTAGCCACACATAGCTTGGTGAATCATCATAACAATCAATTCAATGTTCATATGAATCAAAATCACAAACCGAATGATAGAAATTGTCTAGAACCAAGCAAGAACAGCCAAATTCGCCCCTAGTGTCCCCAATAACCGACCAATCATGAGAATAGTTGAAAAGACACCATAAAACTGATTAAATGAGGGCAGTTACGTTTTCCTCGCAGCCTCCACCGTAAATTACGGTACCACCGTAAGTTACGGTGGACCAAAAAGTGTTACGGTGGGTCTCTACTGCCTTACGGTGGTCGAAAAATGCTGGGGTCTACCGTAAATTACGATACCACCGTAAGTTACGGTAGGCTTCAGCATGAAATTTTGTTTTCAGCATAACCTTTTCGTTTAAACTCCGTTTTCTTCACCGTTTTCGCCTCCGTTCTCGTAATTCCGTCCTCTATCATGCTATCTTCTTAATTCTTCAGTTCTAATAAATTATTTTCTTCATGTATTCTCCATCTTTCAATCTCTAATCCAACCGCGCCTATTCCGAAGCTTCATTTCCACACTTTTAAGCTCCGAATGTACCTGAAACATAAGCAACCGTAGTTATCTAATTCAAGATAATTACACAATTAAATGAGGGATAAACTTGTCTTTTAACATCATAGAGGGTTGTCCTATAGACCACTCGTCACATCCCCACACTTAACCGTTGCTTGTCCTAAGCAACTCATTAAATCAATTTCAAAACAAGCGATCAATGTAAACCAAGCTAAATGTGCCGTCCTTTTACTAACTTTCAATCATACCACAAGACACATCCCTCACAAAAAATCTCTCGGTTACAAGAATTATTAGCATAATGTTAAACCACTCAATGCGTGTGTGTGTGTGTGTGAGACAATAATCTTGTATACAAATCAAGTTTCCTCCTAACAAATATCTAACATGCTTTAGAATCAAAGGGACTTGCGGGTTGTAACGGGGCTACGTGTCAAGGTAGGAAAATGGTGGAATACATATGAAAGAGCTAATTGATTTGACCCGGTTTTTATTTCTACCACTAAACAAAGCAACCATCAAATATATATACACAACTTCTTCAACATTCTCAACTACTATTGCAACCAATCACTTCTTTTTATATTTTTCTCATATTTTTCTTCTTTTTTTTTCTTTTCTTTTCTTTCCTTTTTTTTATATAAGATATAAGAACTCACACAATATACAAAAACATCAACATTCACAACTAGAGTCCTAAACCGGGTCATCTCAAAAGGTAAAGTTTTGTAGAAAGTAGGCTCGGGTCACAACCGAATGGTATAAGGCTCAAACATGGCTTTCTAAAGACCAAACCCCCACCCCTCACAATACCAAGCTCATATATGTAAAGTATGAGGTCCAACCCACCAATCCCGCACTCTCACACATCTAGACGAGGCCTTCCTAAAAGTCCCCCTATCATTTTCAAAAGCATGCTAATTCTAGGATTTAACAAGTATTCACACACAAGTTCTATTAACACACAACACACACCGCTACTCAAACAATGAAATATCAATAACAATCATGTGTGGCTCAAATCCTCACCAAGAAAAGACTAGGAATGGGTGTCAATGTGTCAAATGGCACAATATCAAGTTTTCAAATTTTAACAATTTTCGCTCGGATTTACAAAAAAATTTTAAACTCCCAAAAATTTCCCCCATCCCCACACTTGGAATACATTGTCCCAATGTATGGTTTTGGGAAGAGTTGATCGCTAAAACCCTTCAACATCAACAAAAGCTTTAAATCTCAAACCCCAAATTTTTTTTTTTTTTTTTATCATAAAGCAAACGAACTAACTACCAATATTTCAAAGCTAAAGAACATAACAAGACTAAGGAAAGAGTACATTGACCTGGTGAAGTTTGCTGCAACATATGTTGTAGATAATCCGACTTCCTATCACCACCTTCACCCAAATATCCGCACATCTTCCCCACACTTGAATGTCGCCATGGCCCTGAAACATAGAAAGATAAAAACAACAAGATCAATATAAAACCCTGGGTTGCCTCCCGAGCAGCGCTAAGTTTCGAGTCTTCAGCCAGACCGTGCCACCACCATTTATGGTGGCTCAAAGAATCGGTTCCTATCACCTCCCCCACTGTAGCTTGTCATTGGGAAAAATGCATCCGTCTCATTTTGACTCGGTGGGTAATCAAATACACTCCTGCTTGAACCCATATGTGTTTCTTCATGGTCCGGTGGGTGCTTTTTTCTCATTCTTTGAAACACATTTTTCATACAATCACTAGACTCACCACCCTTCCTCTCAATGGACTCATAACTAATCACTTTAGTTTGAACATCAAAGTACAACCTACGGTTCTTTTCGGTCATGGTAATAATCTCGTCTCTACAATTAATTTGAGCATTTGCTGTGTATAGAAACGGTCGACCTAAGATTACCCTTTGTTGTGCTGCCATGTTGGTAGAAGCATAGTCCAAAACTAGAAAATCCACCGGGTATTCAAACTCTCCCAACTGAATCTTAACATTCCTAACCATTCCCCGTGGACGCCTCCAACTTCCATCCGCCAAGCTCACCATGGTGTCTATACCTTCAAGCGGACCAAAGTCGTACATATCGTATAGATCGCTTGGTAGCACACTCATGCTTGCCCCGTAGTACAACAATGCGTGAGGGATTTTTAGTTTTCCCACACGGATAGGCACGATTGGCGCTTCATACTCTTTATTATTCTCGACTTCGGCATCTTTTTCCAAACCTACATTCACTTGATACGAAGAAGTTAGCAATGTTTCATTAAATTTAGTATTTGGAACGGTGCTTACCACATTGATGTTAATGCTTTTTGTGTTTTTGGGATTTATCACCGTGTCACTTGGTAATTGACCTTTTGCTTTCTTCAATATCGCCACGTCACTCGCAAGTTGACCCATTTGAGTGGTCAACGATTGGATAGCTTTGTCACGGATTTCATCTTTTTGCATACGAACATCATCAATCTGATTTCTTCGTTGCATCTCCGCTTGCATCGCTTTCAACATCTCCATGAACTCATTCCCACTTGATGAAGTTTGACCCGAAGGACCACTTTGACCCGTTTGTTGAAATTGCCCTTGATAACCATAGTTGCTTCCACCCCGATAATTCCCTTGATTGTATTGTTGACGAGGTGCAAAGTTACCTTGAGCTCCTTGAAAGTTTGGGTTAGCTTGGTTCGACGGATTTCCATAACGAAAATTTGGGTGGTTCCTCAAACCCGGGTGATAGGTGTTGGAATTCATGTTGTTGTAATTCCTATCACCCCCTCCTTGGCCTTGCACAACATTCACCTCTTCATATTGCCCTTCCACCATTCCTTGGCAATTTTCATCCGCATGATCTATTTCATTACACAAAGCACACACATCATAAATTTGGTTAGTAGTTTGAACATTACCATCATCTATTGCATGCACTTGAGGTCGGGCAATGGCCGGTCGTGCTCTCCTTGATGCTTGAGCCTTTCTCTTCGATGTAATTGCCATATTCTCTAAGAACTCCCAATCATCATTCTCATAGTTCGTGCCAAAAGTCCCACCGGTAATGGACATTAAATAACGAGCATCTTCGGCACTCAACCCCTCGTGGAAGGCATTCATCAACTCCCAAAGTTCAATCCCATGGTGAGGGCAATTTTTAATCATCATAGTAAAACGTTCAAATGCCTCATGGAACATCTCACCATGTTGTTGTTGGAAGCTCCTCAACCCCTTTCTAGCATCGTTGGTCTTTTGGGCGGTATAGAATTCGTCTAAGAAAAATTGTTGCATCTCCGCCCAAGTATAAATAGATGCTGAAGGCAAAGTGTAGAACCACTTCTTTGCCTTGTCCTCCAAAGAAAATTGAAATAGGACCAACTTGACATCATCAGCCGAAAAACCTTGACTCCCAAGAGTATTGCAAATTGAGTCATAGGCCTCTAAATGGAAATACGGCTCCTCCGTTGCTAGCCCTTTGTACTTCGGCAAACTTTGCAAAGAATTTGTTCTCACTTCAAAGGTTCTTCCTTGATTGTTGTGAGGGATAACCACCGGTGAAGGGTTTGGAGTAATTATCGGCCTAAAATGCGCTTCAATTCCCCGTGCATGTTCCCTAAGATGCCTTCTTGGTATACCCAATCGACCCCTTGGACGAATAGGACCCATTGGTCTTGGTATATGCCCTTGTGGTGCGAACGGTGGTTGAAATTGTTGTTGGGGCATCGGTTGGTGTTGAATCGGCCTTTGGAATTGAGGTTGTACGTTTTGCGGTCGGACTTGTTGCAATGGTATAGGGCGTTGCATTTGTGGCCCTTGTGGTCTTGGCCGAATGTGTTGTGGTATAATTTGTTGTTGTTGTGGCATTCCACCTACACTTGCCATCCCTTGAGATTGGCTTTGCACATAACCGAACTCTCCTTGATCACCATAACCTTCATAAGCGTACCCATCTTCATCATAGCCCTCAAAATCTTCGTATCCTTCCTCATATCCATCTCCCCCTATACCCGAAGTTTGCCCAATTGGAAGGGTTGAATATTGAAATCCCGCTTGGTTCGATGGTCTAAATGTTGAAGTAGCATGGACAATGGTTGTATTTGGTGGTATTGAATAATGGGAAGATGATTGACCGGAAACTGGGAAGAAATGAGTGAGTGGTGGAATCGTAGTAGATGGGCTAAAGGAAAGATTAGGTTCATTTTGAGTAGTAATCGGTTGTGTGGTGTTAGATGGTGTAGTGTCATGAGGTGGAGTAGGAATTTTAGTGGAATTTGGTATGGTTGTGTTTGGTGATGGTTGTGTGGAAGTAGGTATAAATGATGAGGTCGTTTGACCCGTTGTGGGTGGTACTTGTGTTTCGTCCATGATATTTCTTGGTGTAATGGGTGAAGTGGGTGAACCAATGATTCTGTTTTCCCTTAGTAAAACTCTGTTTTGCCTTAGCGTTCTTTCGATTTCCGGATCAAATGACAATGGTGACGCTTTGTGAGAGCCTCTAGTATGCATGCACCTGTAGAACCTGCACACTAAACACACCAGTGTAAACCCGAAAATAACAAAGCAAAACTAACAAACTGACACACGTTGCGCACTACTCCCCGGCAACGGCGCCAAAATTTGACGTGCTGTCGTAGGTACACGCAAATTTAATCCCAATAACAACTATATATAGTGGTAAGAGGGTATCGAACTCAGGGAGTATGTGGAAAGTGTGTTGTTTTTATAGCCTTGCGATTAAACTACAATTAACCTAATTTGCAGAAAATAAAGATCAATGATTTGGATTGTTGTTTTAGAAAACTAAATTAATAACTAATTGCAAATCAAAAGTTGGTTGTAAAACAGATTAGGAGAAGACAATGACCATCTTAGGATTCAGTTTCTTTAAACAATTGTGTGAAATTTCAACTAGAAAGAGTTACATAGACATAACTCGTGCATAAATAATTGAAGTGATAAAAGGGAACAAAGTACTCGGATTATATAAACGCGAGGTTGTTTCCCGATGATCAATTAATCAATAACCAACCCTAACCCTTCCCGTGATATCTCGATTGCCAACGGCACCAAGAACGTACGATTGAAATTAGAAATTGCACTATCAATTAACAAGCTACAAACAATTATGCATACACCATGATATTCAAGCAACACAAGTTATCATTCTAGAAATTCAGAAATAAACCCACAAAAGTTCAAGAGAAACCTTCACCTAAGATGATCACCAAAAGTTTTAGCCACATATAGCTTGGTGAATCATCATAACAATCAATTCAATGTTCATATGAATCAAAATCACAAACCGAATGATAGAAATTGTCTAGAACCAAGCAAGAACAGCCAAATTCGCCCCTAGTGTCCCCAATAACCGACCAATCATGAGAATAGTTGAAAAGACACCATAAAACTGATTAAATGAGGGCAGTTACGTTTTCCTCGCAGCCTCCACCGTAAATTACGGTACCACCGTAAGTTACGGTGGACCAAAAAGTGTTATGGTGGGTCTCTACTGCCTTACGGTGGTCGAAAAATGCTGGGGTCTACCGTAAATTACGGTACCACCGTAAGTTACGGTAGGCTTCAGCATGAAATTTTGTTTTCAGCATAACTTTTTCGTTTCAACTCCGTTTTCTTCACCGTTTTCGCCTCCGTTCTCGTAATTCCGTCCTCTATCATGCTATCTTCTTAATTCTTCAGTTCTAATAAATTATTTTCTTCATGTATTCTCCATCTTTCAATCTCTAATCCAACCGCGCCTATTCCGAAGCTTCATTTCCACACTTTTAAGCTCCGAATGTACCTGAAACATAAGCAACCGTAGTTATCTAATTCAAGATAATTACACAATTAAATGAGGGATAAACTTGTCTTTTAACATCATAGAGGGTTGTCCTATGGACCATCCGTCATCGGGCATGCCACGTTTATTCCTTTTCATTGCATTTATGTTAGGGTTTGCTGCATATTTGTTCCTTTTGTTCATTTAAGCTCATCTGGTCCTGAAAATACAAAAGGAAAACAAAAGCACACTTTTTCCAACATTAGTACTAAAAAGGGTTAGTTTTATGCCTTATTTGATGTAATTTATATGTTACATTTTACACACATTATAAGGATATAGTAGTAATCATGAGTGATCATAAAGCCGAATAAGTAATACATCTCATGCAGTTTGCTAAAATAAAAAAATGCATTAGTTTATGGATTTTTTACAAGGAACAAGGGTAAAAGAACATATCATCTTCTTTCGGTGTTGTGTATTACTAATTTAGCTTTATTGTTGGGATAACACCCTTCAAACTCGATGGTACGATTAATCATAGTAACCCTCAAATTGCCCAAAAAATGTCTTTGAAGTTGTGTCAAACTATTAAGATATTCAAATAGATGCATCATATCACTTGCTCACGCCTCAACACCAAATTATTTAATTTCCTCATATCCTCCATTATGGGCTAGCTCAATGCTCCATAGACATTCTCATTGATGTGTGAATCACCACACCCAGTGGAGTTTTTGTTGTCCCCTTGTGTGCCTTAGAGAGTGTTATCCCGATGCTACCCCTATTGCTCCTCTACCGTCTAATCAGGTAATGTGTCATTGGCCCCAAAAAGAATTAAAAGATAGTCACATTAGGACAAACATGTTACATTTGTTCAAATTTTAGAAAACCACATATGTACAAGTCCTATATTTAAGTTACATAACCGATAATCATGTAACATAACACATTTAACAACGTTAAGCGACACAATCAAATCAAGTTTCGAACACACACTATAATAACCAACTTTTGCAATTCATAATAAAAAACATTAACCAAGTTTCATAGTGCCAAATATGGCACATAATCATAATACATGATACACAATATGAATAAGGTTCACAATATGACTTCTTGTTGATGGATGAATAGTTCTAAAGATTAATTCACACATGTTAGCCAAAATAAGATCAAGTTTAAAAATCACATTTCAAAGATTAGGTAAGTTTAACTATATTGTTGGTCACATAGTTACCTCATCGAAGGTTCTTAGTGATCAAAGGTACGTAGGCTATTAGGGCTTGATTGGTCACACAATGTCAGGGTTGTGTTGGGAAACATTTATTAATAGATGGTTGAAGCATGATGGGTGGGAATGGTGGTTGTGGTGCGATAATGGGATCGAGGGTTTCAAGGTAGCATCAATAGCAGTCAATTGTGTCGCTAGTGGGGTTTGAGAAGTGGTACTAAGAATTATTAAGAACGTCCAAAGAGTAAAAATGGTAAAGGGTTCAAGAGGGAAATGATTTAGGTCTTCTTAATCTAATTTTACCGAAACATTAGCAATCAAAACTCGCAATTTAAAAAAAAATACCAAATGCTTGGATCTCAATGGGCCATGTCATGCATTGGTGAGTTGATTTAAGGTACATAATTTTACATTAGATCACCACAACTCATTTTGGTGTTAAAGACACATGATGATTGGTTCACCAATAGACATTTACCGAGCCTTAAGATGTGTTAGTGAGTTATTTTGCTTACACGAGGTCACATTAGGTCATCAAGTTATATTGAAAAGACCCATGCCTGATGATCAATACACTAATATGCTATGTCATGTATTAGTGAGTTAGTATAGGTTACAAAAAGTCATACTGAGTCAAAGCAAGCCAATTCGCTTTACTAAACTATGAACTTAGACCCACAAACTGACATATTAAAATATTTACTTAATTACAATTGCACTACAATGTAATCCCAAAGACATG
>JARYGA010033549.1:0-47388 GCA_030545235.1 Helianthus tuberosus
GATTCGCAGGACGTGGGCTCCTGCAATCTTTGGCTTCATGGCCCAGCCTGTGACATCTCTGACATCGACCTTTGTTGCACTGCCCGCTGTGATGCTTGTTGCACCGGTTGCACTTGGGGTGGTTTCCTCGGTATCCACCCTGTCCTTGATTACCAGAAGATTGCTGACCGAGACTCTGGTAGTCATCACTCTTTCGCTGTTGAGACTGAACTGAAGTAGACCCCCTTCCGGAGTTCCCATCCCATTTTCGCTTGTTGTCGGTAGGTGCATCAGAAGTAGCTGTGGCACTGATACGTTTGGGTAGCCTGTTTTGCTCCACCGCCTGGTCGGTGAGACGATGAGCCAACTTGATAATTTGCTGAATGGTACCCAGGTTGGCTGAAGTTACGTGACTTTGAATCGCTGGTGCAAGGCCCTTGAGGTAAAGCTCAATACGTTTGATGGGAGGGTCCACCATAGTTGGGCACAGGATGGCCAGTTCATTCGACCTCTTGGTATACGCCTCAATCTCAGATCCTGTCATCTTCAGGTTGTAAAATTCCACTTCTAGCTTGTGGATGTCATCCCGACTACAGTACTCCTCTTGGATCAGCTCTTTGAAACCATTCCAGGGCGTGGCATTAGCAACTGCCAGCCCTAGTAGTTGAACCTGTGCCTTCCACCAGGTTAACGCAGCTCCTTCAAGTGTTCCGGTAGCATATTTCACCCTACGGTCTTCGGGGCATTCGCACATCTCGAAAACTGTCTCAAGCTTTTCAAACCAGTGAAGAAGGCCCACTGCTCCTTCGGTGCCACTGAAAGTGGTAGGTCGACAGTCCATGAACGTCTTGAACGTGTACACAGGAGGTTGAGCATGTTGACCTCCTGCAGGGTTAGCTGCGAGTGCCTCCGCAACTCGTTCGTTGATCAAAGCCGTCAACTGGGCTTGAGTGAGGTTGATACGTCCTTCGCGTCCGCTCATGATCTTCATAATGAAGCAACGTAAGTGAGGAAAGTGTCGCGAAAGTGTGTAAGTGTGGGACGACATTAGAGAGTATGCACACGAGGTTCAAATAGCAATTATCACGTTATCTAATGCACAGTGAGAACTATCTAACCGACAATATAACATAATCATACCACTTATGGTGTTGAGCCTTGCACGTGAAGCGAAGCGTCGTTGTGGATCGTTGAGCACTGTACAGGTTATAGTCTGGTTTTAATAAAAACTTTTTCCCTTATTAAAAACCAAGTTCACTATAACCAATGGCTCTGATACCAATTTGTCACACCCCCAAAATCCACCATGCGGAGTACCACCGCTTGGAGGCGTGACATGTCCAGGATCGAGCCACCAATCATATTAAACAACTCAATTAAGTAATTAAAACCAAACATAATACGGTTGGTGACCAAAGCTAGTTAACCTTGTTTAGTTTAAACAGCGGAAGCATAGACGTGAGTTCAAAAACATAAGTCCATAGTTCATAAGTTAAAGTTTCAAAACGCTAGTTTAGTAAGTTCATAAGGATTTAAACATTAAGCACGGAACATAACAGTCCGTACACCACAACGACTCCTTCCCCGTGCAAGCTCCAAGCATTTAGCGACCTGTAAGGCATGTAACAACGAGTCAACAACAAAGTTGAGTGAGTTCACGTTTGGTTGTTTAGTTTTAAGTTGTTTCTGAAAACGTGGTTTGACTTTCGTTGGCTTATTTGCCGTGGGGGTTACCCCGTAGTTGAAAGTATGTTTAACCATTTCTCTTTTTCTTTACCCAATCCATAACCATGATCAGTGGGGGTTTTCCCCGTTTGAACTACTAGACGGAATGATATCGACTGCTACGCAAATAAGTTGTGCCCTATATCAGTGTCTATCATCACTGACAGTCTGCCATAGTCCATTAGTACACGCCCGTCCGACTGGCACGGTGTGAGGTTTGTTAAACCTAATAGCGCTATTAACTAATGACCCGCTCGCCATTGGCCTCGGCGATTAAGTCGATATAAATTGAGGGACTTCATGATAGAGTTTTGTCTAGCTAGTTTTAAGGTTGTTGTCCTGCACCAGGAGGACGAACGTACGTATTCTGCACCAGGAGAATTCGTAGGATTAATAATGGCATCCGCTCTATGGAGGATGGCCGTACATATCCTACCCAAGGAGGATATGTAGATTTAGTTTTAATTCTTTAACCCATTCCCAAACCACCGGGAATCCCATGCCTTAGAAAGTGTGTGAACTCACCTCGGTTTGCTCGGTTAGATTCTCAATATAGCTAACAGTCAAGGTCGGTCAATCACGTCCTAGTATGATTTACCAGTTAGTCATTTAGTGGCTTTCAAATAGAACACAAAGTTCCTACACGTATCTATCACATAACATGCATCACTGTAACGGTTTACGCCCATCTATGTTTCCCGTCCATTCCCCACTCAAAATCAAACATACGATAATGCACATAACATATATAACATGTCAAATCATTCACAGATAGCATACTCGACATTTAGACACGCAAATCACTACTTATGTCGTTTCAGCTTTTATACTCGAAACTGGGCTGTTTTCGGGGATTTTAATAAAATAGTTAACATGTTCCAAAAATTCCCAAATTTTTACAGAATGTCTTAAACGTTCCATATTTTATTGTGTAAAAATATCGGGGTCCGGTTCATCACCAATATTTTATAAAAATTCATATTCGGGACTGAACTCAGATTTATGTATTTCTGACCACAGTCCACGAAACAATTTATTAAAAATTCATCGTAAGTCCGATTTGCGAAGTTCCAGTGGGGTAATTACAAATACTTCAGTTATCATCTACAGTAAAATTTTCATGGTCCGATTCATCACAAAACTCCGGTTATGACTGAAAGTAAGACACCCATTTATTGCTGTCAAAATTCAGCTTAAGTAGCTGTTACAAATTAACACTTTAAAAATAGTAAACGGAGTCCAAAAATTACGATTCCGGTGCCATTAGAACCGTATTTCATAATAACATATTTTAGATTCAAAATATCGATTTTTCGTTGAGGTTAAGACCTGTTTACAGCCAACAGAAGTGGGCTGTAAAAGTTGGACAGATTCTGATTCTTTTGTGTTTAACCTTCTAAATCGTGTTCGATCGATTCCTTTAACAAGTTTAGTGACCACAACAACATCATATACTAGTATCATTCAGTAAAGCATCAGATAATCAACAAATAATCATGATCACACAAGATCTACATGATTTACACACATATTCATCCATTAACCACCTTGTTCATTACTTTAGTAAACTTTTAGACTTTGATCTTATATGTTCGTAACTTTTAACCGATGAAACTTTTATTAACCACTCTAGACACGATCAAGAAGAGGTTTAGAGTCACTTACTACTAGCTCGAGGCTAGGGGAGATTCTAGTCGAAAATCGAGTGGATAAAAGCAATAGAATGAGGTCCTTCGCGTTTCGTTTGCACCAAGCTTCCTTGAACACCTCGTAGCACCTTGGGATGGTCTTGGATTGTATGAATGATGACCAAAAATGGAGGTGGTGTGTGGGGGTTGTGTGGCCGTGAGCTTTAGAGGGAAGAAGGGAGTGAGTTTGTTGGTGATTAAGTGAAGAAGATGAGCATTCTTATAACTCTCATGGTCTACTACCCAAAGGTCCTTGTGTTTCCTAAGGTACTAACAAGATCATCCAATTTCCAAGGAGAAGATTATGGATGAGATTATGGGGGATTTAGTAGAGATTGGGGAAATCTTGAGGTGGGTCCCCTATGGGACGGTTATGGTGAGGGGGGGGGGGGTTAACTTGTAGTTGGATGGTAACTAGATTAGTTAGTGGTAGTTTAAAGGGTGTTTGTTAGTGACTTTGTGTATTATGCCTTATATAATGTGTTATGGTGTTCAGGGACCATAACTAGCTCAGAAAAATAGGAACAATGTTTCTGATAATATTTTTGTGTTCCGGGTAAAGTCCGGTTGTTCGGTTTCACATTGTTCCGTTTAAGTGCTTAATTAATCAGTAAGGTGTCTTATGCATATATTTTGTAACGTTTTTGCTTTCTAACACTCAGGAAAATATAACGGACTATTTAGTGACCTTTCTGTACACTATTAGTATATTAACAAATACGTGTAAGCATAACACAGATATCAGAAAGCAGTTAAGTGATTCCACACAGTCGTCAGACACTTTAATTATCATTAAAAATTTGTACGGAATACATGGGATTTTGAGGGTTGTCACAAACTTCATACACATCCTATGAAGACCAAAGGTATGAACCTCCTCCCTCATACTCATATTTTGATGAACCAAGGTATGAGCCTTCCTACTCATACTTTGAGGAACCAAGATATGAGCCACCACCTTCGTATGCTTATTATGAGGAACCATGGCGTGAACAACCCACCTCATATGAGTATTATGAAGAACAAAACTACGAACCTTATCCATCATATGCTTACAATGAAGAACAATGGTGCGAACCATCGACTTCATACGAGTCGGCCTGTTGGTACTTAGACTATAGACTAGGTCATTTTTAAGACATTGACCCGGACTAGGTCAAGTCTGGCCTAATTCCCTATAGTTATGGCTCTGATACCAATCTGTCACCCCCAACCGAGGGCGGAATCATCGGGGCGCGGCACTAGGCGAGTCAGATTGCTCAAGAGAATCCATAACAACTAAATTGCGACAGTATTTAATGCGTTCATTATCCCATACTAATAAACAAGTACAATCACATAACCTGTCATGAATTTTCATGTTCTCTCAAACAATACAAATCTGACAACCTAGATTTTAGGTGTGTTTCTAGACTTCCTTGCTTGACTTGATGTAGTCTGCGATCTAACCTGCAACATACGTTAAAATAATGTCAATACAAAAGTATTGGCGAGTATACAGGTTTGATATGTAATAGTATCATAGATAAAAGCTGTGAATTTCCACATACATAAACGTAATACACGACATATATACTCACAAAACTGATACTACCAGCTAAGTCCTCGAGCTTCGATCGTGATTGCTAAACTAGACCCCGTCGGGCGCAATAGTACTATACTAGTCATGGTGGGACGTCGCGAGTATAAGTCCTAGCACATATGTAACTAGCATCACGTATAACTATGCACGTAAGTCATTCGCTAGTGATAAGTAGTTTAAGCATTTGATGTGATTCGATTTGATAGCAACGTATGTTACACCCAAAAGTGCAAAAGCAAAAAGGGTTCAAGTATACTCACAATGCGTATTCGGCAAGCAACACAGCTTGGTTGGATTGGCGGGAACGTGTTTAAGATTACCCTGATTACAGACCGATTGCGTGAGCGTTGGATAGCGCGTTAAATGGCAACAAGAGAACCAAGAAGTGGGCGATAATCCGATCGGATGCGTTCGGATGGGTTGCTGTCCGATCGAAAGGGCTGCTGCCCGATCGGATAGGCTGCGGCCCGATCGGATGGGCTGCTGCCTGATCGGCTGGCAGCCTGTCCGATCGGCTGACAACCCGTTCAACTGATATTAGACTAATTTTGGAAGGTTCTTCGGCGGTTTTGATCGAGACGGTGTGCCTTCATGCTAAACAACTGAAATTCCATCAAGTCTGACCTGTTCTAACGGCCGAGAACCACCCCGTTCCATCAGATCTGACCGTTCTTGACGGTTTTCCCTTGTTTAATCCGAAATCGCACGTTCTTTGCTTAGTTAACATAGATTTAGGTGAGATTGTTATAAAAACATGTGGAAATCACTTAGATCTGGGCTATTCATGGTTAAATGAAGTCACATTTTGAAGTTCATAAGAACTCTTGATGACATCTTCTTAGAACACCTCAAACCAGTAGATTTCATGGTTAAAAGTCGAGATTTAAAAGATAGAAAGGTGTGGAATCGCGTGTAGATCATAAAAGTACAAGAATTTGAGTGAAAACTTACAAGAATCGCGAGAAATCGAGAGAAAAGGACTTCAAGGCTTGGTGGTCGAGTGTGAGCTCCACATCAGAGAAAAAGATGGGAGGTGTGGGGGTATTTATAGGCAAGAAAGGAGAGAAAGGAGAGTGTGGGCCGTCCATTCGGCTGGCCCGTCCGATCGGCTGGCCCGTCCGTTCGGCTGGCCCGTCCGTTCGGCTGGCCCATCCGTCCGGATGGCCTATCCGTTCGGATGTCCTTCGGGGAGCTGCGTCTTGGCGTTGCGTTTTGTTCGTTAAATATCGCGATAGTTTGGTTACACATTCTCATCCACATTTCCATATATTTATTATAATTAGCTACGTTGGGTCGTATATACGTATCCATATTTCAAAGTTGCGATACAATACCCGGGTTTCGTTTCGAATATGCGTTGCTTTGCGACGCTTCACGGTCATCGAGGGGGGTAGAATAGGTCCTCACTCAACGTCATCGTGAATGTTAATGTGTGTGATGCGATGTGCGTTTTGAGTAATGAGTTGCACTGCGACACATCACGGCTATCAAGGAGGGTAGAATTGGTCCTCACTCGACATCTTCGTGGTTGTCAGCAAGTACAATGTGATGTGATAGTGATAAAGTACGCGAATTTATGCGAAAATACTGCAATATTGCGATATATGCGATATAGTTACATTATGATCCGAATATCTGGTGCTAGGTGTAACGAGTGTAGCGAATAGTAACAATGCATGAAAGTGCGGGTTGTTACACTTTTCTCGGACTAGCGGGCTACTATCACCGATTTATCGAAGGATTTTCTAAAATCGCTGTGCCGCTTACTTCCCTCACGCATAAAGACAAGCCTTTTGTTTGGGGAACCAAACAAGAGACTGCCTTTCAAACTCTAAAACATATGTTTTGCAATGCACCCGTTCTTGCCTTACCCGACGGAAATGACGATTTCGTAGTCTATTGTGATGCCTCTAACCTTGGTCTGGTTGTGTACTCATGCAACGAGACAAGGTTATCGCATACGCGTCTCGACAACTCAAGATCCACGAGAAGAACTATACAACTCACGACCTCGAGCTTGGTGTAGTCGTTTTTGCGCTAAATATTTGGCGACACTACCTTTACGGTACCAAGTGTATGGTCTTCGCCGACCATAAGAGCCTCCAACACATCTTTAGCCAAAAGGAGCTGAATATGCGCCAACGCCGATGGGTAGAACTTCTCAACGATTACGACTGTGAGATTCTTTACCACCCTGGCAAGGCAAATGTCGTAGCCGATACTCTAAGCTGACGAAGCTATTTGCATAGCGTTCGTAATATCCAAACCCAGCAAAATCTCGAAACCCATATACGTGACGCTCAACATGCTTGTTTTACTGATCGCACTTTGAAGAAGGAAAGGATTATCAACATCGGCGAACAACTGGTGAATAAATCGAATGATATATTTCATTACTTAGACCGAATTTGGATTCCCAAGCGCACTAACCTACGCCATATTCTGCTAGATGAAGCCCACAAGTCTCGATATTCCATTCATCCCAGTGCAGATAAGATGTACCAGGATCTTCGCTACAAGTACTGGTGGCCAGGCATGAAGAAGGATATCGCTATTTATGTTTCGAAGTGCCTGACTTGTTCGAAAGTCAAGGCCGAGCATCAACGCCCCCTGGCTTACTCGTACAACCCGAGATCCCCGTGTGGGTTATCGTTGATCGTTTTACTAAATCTGCTCATTTTCTGCCGATACAAGGAGACTTTAAGGTAGAACGATTAGCACGGATCTACACCGACAAAATCATATGTCGACACGGGACGCCTCGTGACATCATCTCTGACCGTGATGGTCGGTTTACCTCGAGCCTTTGAGAAACATTTCAATATGTTCTTGGTACTACTCTTAATCTAAGTACCACTTTCCTTCCCCAAACTGACGGTCAGACTGAAAGAATGATTCGTACCCTTGAAGACATGCTTCGCTCGTGTGTCATAGATTTCGGTGGTAATTGGGACACGCACTTACCTTTAGTCGAATTCTCGTACAATATCAGTTATCACTCTAGCATTCAAATGGCACCGTTTGAGGCATTATACGGAAGAAGATGTCGATCGCCTATTGTATGGAACGAGATCGGGGATGCACAAATTACCGGTCCTAAGTTATTGCAAGAAACAACTGACAAAATCCTCCAAATTCGAGACAATCTACTGAAAGCTAGGAGTCGTCAGAAAAGTTACGCCAATAGACGCCGCAAGCCCCTTGAATTTGACGTTGGCGATCACGTAATCCTAAAGGTTTCACCTTGGAAGGGTGTGGTCAGATTCGGAAAGAAAGGAAAGCTCTCACCTCGATATGTTGGACCCTTTAAAATCCTGGAAAGGATTGGCAAAGTGGCCTACCGACTCGAACTACCGAAAGAACCTAGTAATGTCCACCCGACTTTCCACGTCTCGAACCTCAGAAAGTGTCTAGCCGAGCAGAATTTACAAGTACCACTTGAGTATCTACAAGTGGACGAAACATTACACTTCGTGGAAAAGCCTGTCGAGATCATGGGCCGAGAAACCAAGGTACTCCGACGCTCACGCATTCCCATTGTGAAGGTTCGCTGGGAAGGCAAACGCGGTGCCGAGTTCACCTGGGAACTCGAAAGTGATATGAAGGCTAAATACCCACAGCTCTTCGTTACGCATGCGTCTTAATTTCGGGACGAAATTCCCTAAAGTAGGGGAGGCTGTAACAACCCACTTTTTGGAAAGTCAAAGTACAAGTCAAAGTCAAAGGAAGAAAATATTGCTAAATGAGATATGTCACTCCTTACTTAATCATTGATTGTACTCCTTGACTTGTAATCGATACTCTGATTTTGTTTACTTTAGTTGTATTATGTGGAGTAAATGTTAAATAAATCGCAGTTTAATCCACTTATCGCTAATCGCATCGCTATCGCATTGCAATATGAATTATGTGTTTTGTATATTGATTTACGTGTGTGTGCTATTATGTGTTACTTATGCATGTTTATATTTGGGATATTAATCGCAAATGCAATCGCAAGTCTATCACAACACAATCACAACGCAAAACGCAGAATGGGTATGTTTAGGTTTATGACTGTTAGTTAGGTTATTTGGGTAATTAATGTGAAATACTATCGCATCGCTTACTCGAAACGCATCACAATGCTCGACGCACAAAACGAAAACACGAAAACCAACCCACAGCAACCATTCGATCGAATGGTCATCCGTACGGATGACCATCCGATCGGATGGCCATCCGATCGGGTTGCCATCCGATCCGTTACACTGCGCCACTTTCCATTTTTGGAATCCTATAAATAGCACCTGTCACTTCACAAATAGTGATGTGACAGCTCTGGTGCGACTCTTCAACTTCTCAGGCCCTTCTCCTTCGACTTCTCGCGATTCTTGTAAGTTTCCAACTCAAATCTTGAACATCTATCATCTAAACACACTTCATCATCATTTTCACCTTTGAATCTTCACTTTTAACCATGAAATCTGCCCGATTTGAGGTGTTCTAGGATGATGCCATTATGGGGTTCTTAGGAACTTCAAAGTGTGACATCATTCCACCAAGAACAACTCAGATCTAAGAGATTTCCACATGTTTTAACACTGATTTCATTCTAAATCTAAGAGTAAAAGGATTGAAATATGTTTTCATAACATTCTTTTAACTCTTTTACACTCTCTAGCTCAAAAACCGATAGAATCAGAACTCGTTCGAGCCTTCTACTCGCTCTATAGTGAAGGGTTGGACTTGAGGGAATCCCCGTTATTTAACACGCTGTCATACCATCTCGATCAAACCACAAAACTTTTCATACTTAACAAATTTCAAAACGAGCCAGTCACTAAACGGACTGCCGGCCGATCGGATTGCCATCCGATCGAACGACAATCCGATCGAATGACATATGGTCATCAACATTTAACACTTTTACAATTTTCAAGGATCATCAGTTCTAACGGATTGCCATCCGATCGGAAGACCATCTGATCGAATGACAATCCTGCTGTGAACTCGTTCTCTGAGAAATGTCTCGCTGGACGGATTGCCATCCGACCGAACGACCGTTCGACCGGACGACCTGAAAGGTAGAGATATTTCTTTGTTTTCAAAATGCTACAACGAAAAGTTCAAAGTCATCATACACAAACACATCCATCAAAAGCGAATGACAAACCGACCAAATGGCCATCCAACGGTTTAATGCGCCGCTCATCGTTATGCTATCGTTCTGTAATCAGGCTAACTCTCCAGCGCTCCCTTCAATCCAAGAGAGTGTTTATTTACTAAACATGATCTGTGAGTATACTCGATCCCTTTTGCTTTAAGCACTTTTGGGTGTTACATACGTTACATATATCAAATCACATCAATCACACAACACAAACACATTTTATACACTAACCGCTATCGCATGTTATACGTGTTATTCGATGAATGATTGTATGTCATGCCAACTCAAAATCCTCCCACTTGGGAAATCCTTCACAGAAAAGCCAAACGGGTCAAAATCAACAGACACCCAATTATCACGAGCGAATTTGCGAACAGAAATTAAGTTTTTGATTATATTGGGGGTGGTAGAATGTGTTTTAGTTGGAGAGGTTTTGATTTGGAGGGAAGGTCAGTATTGCTCGAATACGCAACTGGTAAAAGATGGCCATTTCCAACTAGTACATGTTTAATGGAATTTTTACACGAGTGAGAGACCATACCTGAGTCCGCAGTAATGTGGTTGGTAGCTCCCGTATCCATAAACCATTGAGGCAGCTCAAATTCCACAGCCATAGTCTAAAATGCTTCTGCAAGTTTGGTGGGCTCCAAAGGGTAAACATTAGTAACATGGGTCTGGGCAAAAGATTGGTCATTGGTGTTGGGCTGAGAAGATTGCGGCTGTTGTCCATTCCAAGGAGAGGCCCACCCCGGTAAGGTAGGATATGGGCACGGTGGGGGTGGGGCTGTCCAATAGTTACTGGGCCATAGGGGCTGAATGGAGGATATTGAGCAGGGTTCTAGCTTTGAGGGCTACGGTTTTGGCTGCGGTTTGAAGCTTGGTTACGGGTCCCGGAGCTAGACCCATTGCGTAACTGAGGCTGACCGTTTAAAGTAGAAGAAAACTGTTGAGGCCCATCACGGCGTGGGCCGCGCCTGTTGTAGTTGTTATAGTTGCTGGGCTGACGGGTGGGGCAGAGTCACGGTGTTGATTTGTGTGTTCACGACGATTTTGAGAGTTCAGATTTGGGTTTACTACTGCCAAAGCCTCGGATGGTGCAGAAGAGTCGTCACGGGCTGCCTGGCATTCTTGGTCTCCACAAAGCATCTCACAGGCTTCGTTCCATGAGGGAATCTCCCAGTTGATTATCGAGCCGATAGTGTCATATTCCCGAGGCAATCCTAGCACAAGTTGTAAAACAAGCGACTGCTCATTGACAGGGCTGCCGACATCATCCAACTGGGCATCCAAGCCACAAAGGGTCTGACAATATGCCTCCAAAGAAGCACAAGCACTGAGTTTGAGGTTAACAAATTTTGTTTGTAGGGCTGCGCATCGTGGGCCTTTGTTAGTATGGAAGATGGCTTTGACCCGGTTCCAGGCTTGAAGGGCTGTAGAGTCGGATTCGAGAACCCGCAACAATTATTCATCAGATAACGTGCTATAAATCCGTTGAAGGACAATAACATCAATTTTCTTCCACTGGTCGTAGGTTGGATCATTCTCCAGTGGTGGTTCAAAAGTGATGCGGTTAAGTACTTCGTATCCACGTGCATGAAGCTGAAAAAGCTTGACCCACGCAGAATACGTGACTTTGGATCCATCCAGTAGGCAAATCTTTTTCTGGATGTCGGTAACGGTGTAAACCAGATGGAGCGAGTTTTGCTGCTTGGAAAGGGAGGATTCAACCTTTCCGCTCATGGAGGAGAAGGGAATCGGAAAGAAAACCAGAGAAGTGGTCGGAAAATAAGAGGGTCGAAACCCTAGGATCGAAATCCAGAGAAAAAAAGAAAAGAATTTGTGATTACGATGAAGGCTGTGATACCATGTGATTTTCTGTGAATGAATGAATTTCATTGTTTACTAAGGATCCAATTAATATACAATTACAAGGCTATAAACAAGGAAATGCAATCTCCTTATTTCGTAGAGATATATACAAAATAAATATAATTAAGTTAAATTGATATGGTCCGCTAATAAGATTCTTTAAGGTTGCAAACTTGGATAAAAGACTTATGCCCGTATCATCATCGAGTAATTTATCATTAACCATGATGTAATCAAGACGCAACGTTGTTAGAGCCGGGAGCTCCCAAGTTGATTCAAAGATAATGCAATTGCCATTATAGGGTCCAGCAGGGGATCCACTCAACCTAAGATATTTGAGAGACCGAGAACGAAAGAGATGGAGAGGGAAAACAATGTGACCATTAAGAAAGCATGCAACAGTTAGTTTTTGGACATTGTGGGAAAATGCATAGTCAAGAATTCTTTTCAGCAACTCTTTACTAAACTGTTGATGAAAACTGAGCTTGACCGAATACACTTCTATTTGATCATTGCGGTGAGACAGAACATGGTTAACAAACTCAGATAAGTCAGGGGCATCAAGAGTTGAGATAGTGAGATAGGGCATTGAAGTCCAGATAAAACGGTGTGTTATTGTATAATTTACGTTTTTGTGTGGGTGAAATATGTAGAGTGTAGGTTTTTTTATGGGTTGAAAAGGTTAAAATAGAAGATACATATATAGTGTTTATAAGTGTTTTTTTAAATCCCAAACGGTCACAATTCAATGTTCATAAATCACCAACGTTCAAAAACTCAACGTTCAAAATCAATTTCTCACGTGTGATAACGAGCACGTGGTACCAAATCAACGTGTGGAATGAAGGTGGTGGCGGCGGTGTTTGACGCTGATCAACGTGTGGAAAACCATCTTCCACGGGGCGCCCCGACCCCCCTAATTGGAACATTAGGGGTTCGCCGGAAAACTGTTGGCCGGCTCCCCTTTTCACTCGGTCTCTCTATACATAATTGACATATAATGTGTGTTTTGAAAAGAAGAGAAAGCATACCAGACAAGGTGGATAGACTGTCAGAATACTTACAATAACAACAATGTACAACAAATTAAACTAATAGAACAACACCATACAACATAATAAATCTATAAAGCACATGGTACAACAGGTATTGCAAGAAAATGTTAAAAATTATAGTATTATATAATATATAATATATAATTATACAATAACACAACTTATATTAATTAAAAAAAAGTTACATAAAAGACGATCCTAAAAAATAAAAACTACTTAATAAATCCAAAAAAAAACTACTTATTAAATCCTAAGAAAATTAAAAAAATACAAAGTACAGTAAATATTAAAGTGGGGAACTCACTTAAAATCCGTATTCCCGTCGTGCCTATACTCGATCTTCCCGATCTCGACTCGATCGTCGTGGGTTAAGTCGCCTGCATGGACCGGTCGAAGCAAACTTTAAACCGATGCAACTTCGGTTCGAGCTCATGCTATTTGTGTTGACACGCTTTTAAGTTGTGACGCGTGTTCCCGACGTGTTGTTGGTATTGTTGAAACGCTCGACCTCAATACGCGGTTTGACCGCGTTGTAGGGTTTGTTGTGCACAGACAATCGATGTCACTAGTGCTATTTCCTCCTCTTCGGTCCAATGCACCATTTTCGTTTTTTGTGTCGGTTTGGTTGAAGATATGTAATTTGTGTTGGGTATTGGTTGAAGAAGAATGGGGAAATATGTAATTTAGGTTGGGTATTTATAGGTAAAAAATGTAATTTTTTTTAAATTTGATTTACCATACCATAACTGCCACCCCCAAACGGCTACATCGACCCAGCCAATCAAAGCCAACCATGTCACACTGCCCCCTGCCCCACATCAGGCTCAATCCCCACGCCAGTGGGGCAACACCATGGCCAACGCTAGCCTGGTGTGGTCTAGCCAGCATTGCTTGGCAACCGCCGCCTCAACCCACACCCCACACCCCACGGTCTTAGAGAACAATTTCATTGGGGCAGAGATGGAAATAACAAGAAGATTTATCGGGTGGCTTGGCACAGTATTAAACTAAACTCCAAGGTGGACATAGAGTGGGTAGCCTACGAATTTTGGTGTTCATGATCGGATTATCGGTTTTCGGATATCCGAAAATTTCGGATAGTGAATATTAAAATCTGAACCCGTATCCGAAATTTTTGAAATTTTGGATATCCAAAATTTCGGATACAGATTCGGATATCCAAATAGATATATGAATTCACAAAAAAATTCAAAAAATTCGTTTCGTGCATAGATTAAACCTAAACCTATATTCGATTTTCCAAATTTTCAACGTTAAAAACAACGAACTTTTATAAATACACATTCGAATCTGATTATTTACTATTTTTTACTATATTTTAAACTAAACGTAGTGCTCATATACCATATATATTTATGAAAAAAATATTATCTTTCGGATATCGGATAATCCGATTATCCGAAAATTTTAGAAATCTACATCTGAATCCGAAAATTCGGATTATCCGGTTTTCAGATATTCGAATTTTCGGATAGGGTTGGCAAATCGTGTCTTATCGGGTTTAACAGGTTTCTAACGACGCGTGTAACACAAGTATTAAACATTAATACAACTCGTGTAACTACTTTATATCTCATGTTTATAACACAGTTTTACGTTTTATGTATCAAGAAGAAGAAATGATGGATCCTAACCTCATAATTATATTTATTTTTAAAAAGTAAAAAAATCACGTTGTGTACTTTTTCAGTAAACATGTCTAATCATGTCTTATACAGATATCTATTGTCAGCCCAAATTTCGGATACCCAAAACTTCAGATATTTCGGATACGGATTTTCAGATATTTCGAATTCGGTTTTAGATACGGATTTTTTTTGAACACCCCTACTACGAATCGATGAATTTACCGTTACTTGCAAAATAGTGGAGGATGGTGTTAAACGAGGAGCATTATGGTCTATGTTGTAAAGCAATGTCTTATAGGCCGAGTACTCGCCGGGTAATCGCTATAAGGCAGGCTGTCGTGACGATTTTCTTCAGCTCTGTCTAGTTACTCGAAATCAATCAAACGCGGTCAACATCAGCCATAATCGAATCTAGTTGGTAAACTCGACCGAGTTTGACTTTAAAAATGAAACATAATTCTTATATCTATCAAATTAAAGAATGAATATCGTTTTTAAATAAATGAATATCAATTTTTGAAATACTTTACAATTTGAATATATATTTTTTATATTTATATTGATATTCACGTATTTTATTATAAATATAATAAATTTATGAAATTTGACATATAAATAATTTCCCAACAACTAACTTCTTTATAATTTAACACGTCTGAGTACTGCCCGAGTACTCGCAACTCTCCAGTCAACCGACGTAGGAGCGGTTAGCAACTTCTGCAACCATTATACGTCACTAGGTAGCTTCATATCACAATATAATGGTTATTGGTAATTATGTGATATTAGGCACTAAAACTTGGCACACGCTTATAATTTTCATAATGGTGTTACGTTTTGACCCGAACTATTTAGACGCGGAGCGTTTTGACCTGTACCGTTTCCACCTGTACCATTTCTACCCGAACCGGGGGTGGTGGGTGTTAGGGTGATGGATTCCAATTCATTTGACAACCAAACACGTCAAAATTGGAGTTGAGATTCCAATTCCTATAGAAAATTTTAAATTCCAAATCAAATTACTTCAATTCTAATTCCTAGACAAATTTCAATTTCAATTCCAAAACATTCCGCGAACCAAACGCACCCTAGTGTTTCTTCAGTGACATGCATAGAAATAAAATAAACATGGTGCAGACACTATAAATAACATCAAAATGGCCCAAAAGCAGCAAAAACAATAGTAATTCTGCATGATAGCAGCGAAAACATACGAGTCCTTAAAGACAAGGAGGACAGACACCAATGCTTAAGACAACAACAAGACACAAGCGGTTGGGTTTTTTTAGAGTAAATTGCCATTTTAGTACTTGAGGTTTGTCCAAATTTGTCATTTTAGTCCAAATAGTTTTTTTTCTCATATGGGTCCCTGACTTTCCCTTTTGTTTCCATCTTGATCACATACCCTAACTCCGTCCAAAAACCTCATTTTTAACCAGAGATATTTTGGGGATTTTCAATTTAAATCTTTCTAGATGCCGTTTTGATCCTTCCTTTTTTTTCTATTTCTGATTCAAAAAACCCTTTGATTATTAAAAACATAAAACAATAACAACCTTCCCCCAACCTCACCCTCTCTACCTCTACTTCTCTCTGCACCTCCCACCCAACACCACCGTGCACCACCACTCACAACCACAACCACAACCACCATCACTCACCACCGTTTCACAACCTCCACTCTCTCTCATGTTTCTCTCCCTCAACCACCACAACAATCACCATCACAACCACTGCATAATCAAAACCCACCACCACCAACATCCCCAAATCAAGAAACACATACGAAAGACTTTCAGATCAAAAATCAAATTCAAATTTTGTTATCTAGAACTAACCAGCAACGATGCGACGGCCGGGAGCCGATAAAAATGGGGATATCCAAATTTTCCGATACCCGAAATTTTAGATATTTCGGATATAGATTTTCGGATTCGGTTTCAGATACGGATTTTTTTGAACACCCCTACTACAAATCGATGAATTTACCGTTACTTGCACAATAGTGGAGGAGGGTGTTAAACGAGGAGCATTATGGTCTATGTTGTAAAACAAGGTCTCAGAGGCCGAGTACTCGCCAATTAATCGCTATAAGGCAGGCTGTCGTGATGATTTTCTTCAACTCCGTCTAGTTACTCGAAATCAAACAAACGTGGTCAACATCAGCCATAATAGGATCTAGTTGGTAAACTCAACCGAGTTTGACTTTGAAAAATGAAACATAATTCTTATATCTATCAAATTAAAGAATGAATATCATTTAAATAAATGAATATCAATTTTCGAAATACTTTACAATTTGAATATATATTTTTTATATTTATGATATTTGACATATATATAATTTTCCAACAACTAAATTCTTTATAATTTAACACGTCTGAGTACTCCCCGAGTACTCGCAACTCCCAAGTCAACCGACGTAGGAGCGGCTAGCGACTTCTGCAACCATTATACGTAACTAGGTAGCTTCGTATCACAATTTTAATGGTTATTGGTAATTATGTGATATTAGGTACTATAAGCAACACAAACTCTAGGTGAGGAAGTCTACATAAAACTTGGCACGTTTATAATTTTCAACTGTTTCATTGAGGTATTGTTAGTTTTTGTTAGAAGTGGCTAAATGGGCTATATAACAGGTCAAACGTGTAACTTTTTGGTTGTTGTATAAATAATGACTGTAACAAATAATCATACCCAGTAAATCTCACAAATAGCAAAGCTACTTATAGAGTCTAGGGAGGATGAGATATAGACAGACCTTGCCTCTATCCCTAGGGATAGAGAGGCTGCTTCCAGAGAGACCCTCGGCTTCAAAACGAATAGCATACCAACACACCAAGTCAAAAGAATATAGAACTAAGAAGTCAGCAATACCAAAAAAGTTATCAGAGTGACACAATGACCGTAACAAATATGATTCCAAAATGGATAGAAGTTTTGGGTAGTAATTTTGATGCTTTCAACCCAATTGGCATGAATCTTTTATAGCTATTTTCCTTTTGTTTTTCGTGTTTGATCCATTGACATCAATTATAATCCGAATAGAACCCAGTAAGCTTCGTATCACTGTGACTATTTTAATGGTTATTGGTACTTATGTGATATCAAGCACTATAAACAACGAAAACTCCAGATAAGACTATGGGGTATGGGGCGGGGGTTTGGGCGTGGGTTGGAGGGAAACACCCAAGTCACCACCCCAGGTGGGCTTGGGTTTGGGCGTGGCCCCTTGGGCGAGAGTTTAAGGCCGGGCGTGGGGCATGCTAGTGATCCTATGTTAATACAATGTTAAACTGCTTTCATTAACAGTTTTTTATATAAGTTACGTGGTTGGTTAGTCTTATTTTATCACACGGTTGTGTATGAAAAGCGGTTGTATACATTATGTTTATATATAAACATTTACATATCAAATTGTCTCAATTGTATTTCATTTATTAGATTTTATATTGTAGCCCCATAGATCATAAAATGGAAAAGCTTGGGTTTGCATTGATCGTCGATGAAATATTCACAAGGCTCCCTGCCAAAGCTATTGGTTGTTTGAAATGTGTTTGCAAAGTTTTCCGTAAGGAACTGTCAACTCATTTTTTTAAGATGATGCATTCTTGTCGAATTGGAAATTCACATAAGAAATATCTCTCCTTGGCATATATGTCAATTGTTGTTGACGACGTAATAGGTGGGAATTTGGATGTGGTTACAAGCAAACAAATCACTTTTCCTGGCAATGTTGACCCTCTATTCTTACGTATTCTAGCGTCGCTTAATGGGTTGTTGTTAGTGTCCTTTGAACCGAGATGCTGTGAGCTGATCCTTTGGAATCCAACAACCAGGTGCCATAAGTTGTTGTCCGTCTCATACTTTTGTCAGCGGTATGTTCGAAACTGTGATACAGGTGGAATGTATTTCGATGAAACCAATGATCTTAAAGTGCTTCACATCAACTATTATTTTTTGAATGTCGTTACTGCTCGTGTTTATTCACGACATCGTGAGATGTGGAGAGAAATAGATTTCTTGAGGGGAGGTAATTTCGGTGGTCGGGGTTATTCATGGTCTTCCGGAATTTATTCTGGCAAAACCATATATTTCGTGTGTTCAAGAAGTTGGTATCCCGGCCCTTTGGAGAGGTATATAGTTGCTTTCGATGTTATTTCCGAAACTTTTAGAAGCCTTCGTTTTCCTGAAAGTTTGGAAGTTTCTCCTTGGCCAGGAGAATTTCTGAGCATTGCAAAGAAGCTCCATTTTATTGTTGTTGAAAGCTCTCCCGAGTCATCTGTTAGTTTGTACAAAGTTGAAGATGAAGCCTTCATCAAGATGTTTCCTATCAATAATCTTCATATTATTGGTTATGTAGAAAGTTTCCGTTGGTCCAATATATTTCAAAACAACAAGTGGTTGATAGTAAACATTTTGAATCGTGCTGTTGTAGCTGACCTGAGCAATGAAGTTTTTAATTACCTTCAACATGTTGATTCCTACATTGTTGCGAAACGAGCAATATTTATCGAGACCACTATTTCGCCGATCGATTAGATATTATTATGCTATATTATAGGGAATGGTGGTCGTTTTTTCGAGACCTGGTGTGCATCGTATACTTAACGTCTTCGATCATGTCACTGTATTCAAATGACTTCCTAAATCTATTTTTTTCATACCCGAAGACATGTATGCAGTAAATACACTAAGAACATCATGTATGTTACCTAACTGAATGAAGGTAAATCTGTGAACGAAACAAGTTACATTTAGGTTACTGTATATAGATTTTCATTTTCATTAAAGAAATCCAACCAAGAGATGGCATATGAACTTCAACATTGAAAAAAAGGAATTATTTTACCTGATTTTCGTAGACTTATGAACCGTATGATGGACAAATTAGGAATGCAGATGAGAGCAATCTTGAAACCCTTATTGAAATCCACTAAAGGAAGTTATTATTTGATGGAAGGGTAGATATAAAGATGTTGAATTATGAAGGACAAGTAATTAGTGTTTGTTGACTATTTGATACACCTTTCACTATCACAATAGGGCTTTCAACACAAGATACCATGCAATCTAATGGAGTATGAGCCGCCGATTTGTCCCTCTTGGTTGTTTTTTAATTATATATATTGATCTTTTAGTATAAAAGTGTACAATTAACTTATTATTTTTTACCGAAATTACATAGATCAAATATCATAACATATTTATATAATGTTATAATATTAACTAACTTTTCTTTGTACTAATGGATTTAAGTTTACTAATTTTTTAGACAACTAATGCTACTATATCGTTTATAGCAAGTCCAGCTTATGGTTCAAGCTGTCTTGATCTCTTTTGAGTCGGATAGGATGCTTTGGGAGGTCTGGAAAACATAATTGATAAATTTAGGGAAAATGTGGTTGAAAGATGATAACTCAACAGTTGAGGATCTCATTCTATAGCTTCGATAAATTCAGGGTTATTCTCAAATAATGGTTCCTATATGTTTGAAGACTGACAAATGTCCAAAGAAGTAGCACTGTGGAGATTTGTCGGTCTTTGTTGGTCTTCAAATATCTAGGAACCATTATTTGAGAATATCCCTGAATTTATTGGAGTGTTAGAATGAGATCCTCCACTGTTGGGTTATCATCTTTCAAACCCATTTTCCCTAAATTTATCGATTCAGTTTTTCAACAGGGATGTAATGCAATGATTCATCTCAATTGAATAAACGGACACTTGCTTCTTCTCAAAGGGTTATGGAGTGGTTATAACAGCTGATCTTGCTAAGGACTGTTATAACTAACTACTGCTCCTTATAAAGATTGATGGACTTAAAAGATTGATGAGACCTATCCACTGTTGAAGACAAAGCGCTGTTAAAGACAAGCACTTGTGTACCTAAGGCCTGATCAACCAAAGGAAAACCACTGGTCAGTAACAGAAGTGGTTCAGCATCTACAACTGATTCAACATCAGTATTTATGTATCAGTTTTTCTTATGTAACAGTGTTTAGTGTATCAGTGTTTAGATTTTGTTCCATGATTGACTGCTCCCCATGTTGATTCGCTTAATGGTATGTTATGTATATACAAAAGTTAGTCTGGTATGATATTGATTTTCAAATAGTTTTTTGTGTAGTATTTTTAATACATTGCATTTTGGTTATTTAATCATATATTATTTCAAACATTTAATATATTCAGTTTAATTTGTTTTAGAATAGATGCAAGTGAAGTTGTTCTACAAACCTGATAACATGAATTGTGTTTTTTACAATGGTTTGTGTTTTATCAACGAAATTCTATATATAGTTTACATTGTGTTTTTTTGGCTTTTGTGTAATATCCTTGGAAGATCTTGATAAATGAATTGTTTTGTTTTTCTGTATATGTAACCTGCATGTTTATCATTTATTACAACTCATGAATGTGTGTTAAAAAGCAGTTGTAGAAAAGTGAAAACTGTTATCATGAACAATTGTTTTTTATTCTAATTGAGTTTTGTGTTTTGTTTCTTAAAAGTTAGTCTGGTATGATATTAGTTTTACTATAGATGTAGGTTAAGTTGTCCTACAAACCTGATAATATGAATTGTGTTTTTTACAGTGGTTTGTGTTTTACTTATGAAATTGTATATTATAGTATACATTGTGTTTTTTTTTGGATTTTGTGTAATATTCTTGTGAGATCCTGATAACATTAATTGCTTTTTTTGTATATGTATCCTGGATGTTTGTCATTTATTACAACTCATGAATGTTTCTTAAAAAGGAGTTGTAGAAAAGTGAAAAATGCTAACACTTCCTAAGATTTCGACGACTCTCGCCTTTGTTAGTGCAGTTGTCTGTCGACTTCATCTTCGTTCGAGTCCTAGATTAGTAATGAAAGATCAAGTCACGCAGTTCGAGATAAACAGGAAACAAAGGTGAACAAGCACCTCCAGTTCATACGAACTGGTTCAGTTCGTATGAACTGGCCACTAAGTGTTCGTTTTGATATGATCAAAAAGGTTTTCAAAATGACAGAAATTAATATTTCTGAAATAAAAGATTTAAATCTTACTAAAAAACCTAAAAAGTACACTTCAAGAGTTGAACAACGTCAAAACAAGAAAAAGGGTTACAATTCTGGTTCTGGTTTTCAAAAGAAAACTAACCAAAATCGTAGTTTCAAAAAGAAAGGCTTAGGTTTTATTCCACCTAAAAATTATAAAAATGATAACTATGTTCGAGATTTTAAATCAAAAATGACATATGTTGCAGGAAATAGTCATGAAGAAGAAGCAAAGAGCTCATTCTGGAGACAGTCAAATCAAGAGTTTCTTGCTGAAAAGAAGAAGAATGGAACTGAAGTTTGTCACTCAAAGGAAACTCGAATCTGTTACAAGTGCAATGAAGCTGGTCACATTGCATGGAACTGCCAGAAAAATGCCAAGTCAAAACAGGGAGTTTCTAACAAGTTGAAAGGAAAAGTTATTGATAGTGAATCACCAACCGAAAAATTTAAAATTTTTGAAAACTCAACTTATGAGGTTGGTGAATGTTCTAAAAAGAATTTTTACAAAAAGAATGCAAAAGACAACCAAGTGTGGATTGTTAAGAAAGATGATGAGAAAATCGGCGATGAATCTGGTTCCACAAAGCCAGAAGAGCCACAGGTTGAGATGAAAATTTCAGTGAATGATGATGAGTTTCCATCACTGAAATTTGAAGAAGTTAAACAGAAAGTTGGTAAGGTTGATATCTCGAATCAGTTTTACAACGAGAAAACTAAGTTTGATGTCGAAAAAACATTTAATGGAAGTGTTAAGAAAATTTTTGGGAAAATGTTGAATGGGAAAGTAAAGGGGGTTAAAGATTTTTATGCAACTAAAAAGGCAACTTACAACCCTACTGCGCAAGAACTAAAAGCCATCAAGTCTGAAAAGACTTGGATGGAAGTCTGTTTCCCTTGAAGTCTTAGGACTTTGCCGGAGATCCCAAGTTTGTAATCGTGGATCAGGAATCGGCATCTTTCTTGATAATTGTTTTTGTGATTGAATTCTAAAAATGTTTAATTTTTACAAAATAAGTGTGAATTGCCGGAGCTTCCAGGTTGGTAAGTGCGAAGCAGGAATCGGCATCTTGATTGGTAAAATGGTTTGTGTAGATGTTTTATTCCTACATATGTTTTAAATGTTGGATATTCTTACAAGTGGTATGAGGTTGATTTTGACAAAGTGATTACTCAAGGTCATTAGTTTGAACTTGATGTAATCCTGATACAATAGATTGAATGGACAAAATGATGAACCACACCCCTAATTTTACAAGTGGTAAAATCAACAAAACTTATTTTCCGGAAAAACCATTTTGATTAAAACAAACTTAAGTGTTTTGAGATCATAATGGGAAAATAGTTTGTTGTGAGGGGGAGTTCTGATTGTTTATGCAAAGTGGATGGAGAATTGAGGCAATTTGATATCAGTTGTCATGTTACTTGTACAGTTTGTTTTCAAATTTCCTAAAATGTGTTTGCATTTTAGGGGGAGTAAGAATTTTTAGAAAATCCAAAAACATTTGAAAATTTGAAAAAGACAAAAACATGATAAAAATGCAAAAATGAGTTTTGTTGTAAAAAAGAGGAAATGATAGTAGATCAGTTGGACTGTCACAGCACGCTAAAGAAATGTAAATGTCAAATGTGATAAGCGATCTCACTAAAGATGTGACGATAGGCTCAGCTAGACTAGTAGATTTGCGATAACGATATAAACTTAAATGAAAAAGCCTAGTTCTAGTGGGAAACATGGTCAAAAGCATAGTACTTAGTTTTGTCCTTCTTGACTGTGTGCCTACTCAGTAATTGCTGATTGTCGAAAGACATAAAACTGGTTAAGTTTGTGAACTTTCACAACTTTGCTAAAAAGTCGCTGTGATTGTGCATTTTATTTTGCAAAGATTTAAACTTGTCTTATTTCTTTATTTTGTTTAAGCATCGGACATCCTCTGCGTATACGTGAGTATCGACCTGGATGTTGTTGCCTAAACGTTCTGCTTTATTTTCTTTGGTGTTTCGTTTAAGCTTTGGATCACCTCTGCGTATACGGGAGTATCGACCTGGTGGTTAAAGCCTAAACAACTTCAACTTGTTTTATTTTTCTTATTTTGTTTAAACATTGGACTTTCTCTGCGTATACGGAAGTATCGACCTGATTGTTAATGTTTAAACATTCTGTTTTGTTTTCGCACAAATCACAGTTGATAAAAGTTTAAAGGCATTACTTGAGTTAGTGTATTGCATGATGAGGGGATATGCTGAGATCGTGGGGTCCATAAGAGCTTAGTGCAAAATTAATATACCTTAAACGTATCGGTAAGCATGTCGAAAGTTTTTAGATTGAGCTTAAGAGGACAAACATATCGTCAATCAACGTGAATCGTTTAGAGCTTAAAACGATTAAGAGCTTAACGATGCTTGTGATTTGTCTAAAAGCTGATATGATCCTCTTTCGCAAACTCACAAAAATATGTTTGTACATATTTCATTTCTGCATTTAATTTCTGTTATTGCGTTTGTGTTTCATAGTTTGAAAAAAAAAAACAAAAAGATTTTTTACAACTGATGTTGAAAAGCTGATATTCAAAATCTCAAAGGCTAAACAAGATGAACAGTTGGGTTGGTTAATTGGTTTGAAATGTTTAAAATGATTCATTAATTTGAATCAGAATTTTGAATGTTTTAAATTCTTGATCAATTTTAAATGAAAGTGATTCTAAAATGTTTAGTTGATTCATTAAGTTGAATCACAACATTATTGGTTTGTAAATAGTGTGTTTGAGATATGTAGGTTTCTGATCCTGTTGCTACGGAAAGCCAGGAGATGCATCAGAACCTGAAGAGAGCTTAAATTGAAAAAGCCAGGATTTGATTTCAATGGTGATAACAAATTCCAGACGGCGATCCCAGCTTGATGATAGGGGGAGTCTGACGAGAGTTAGAGCCAGAGAAAGATCCGGGTTCATAATTCCAGGAAGAGCTCCTGAAGAAGACCGATCAAGATTGAAGAGTCGTCATGATGAAGACTCTCACTGAAGATTCCGTCAACATTCAAGGGGGAGTCTGTTAGTGCAGTTGTCTGTCGACTTCATCTTCGTTCGAGTCTTAGATTAGTAATGAAAGATCAAGTCACGCAGTTCAAGATAAACAGGAAACAAAGGTGAACAAGCCAGTTCAAACGAAGTGGACAGTTCAAACGAACTGGACATTCAAACGAAGTGGCCAGTTCATACGAACTGAACCAGTTCGTATGAACTGGAGGTGCTTGTTCAAACGAAGTGGGAATAGTATAAATATGTGACTTGTATTTTTCATTTGTAACTTTTAGATTCCGGTAGCGAGGTGCTGCCGAAGTGTCTCCAGACTTGTAAACGCGTTATAATCAATACAAGAGACAGTTGTTAGTGAATATCAAGCTGAAACAAACTCTGATTCATTGAATTCCGCCTTTGAATCAGTTTAGAGCTTTTCTGAAGACTCGTTCAGATCGATTCTCGATCCTACAGCCTTCTTCCACGCGATTTCATTTTTTCCTTTGTTTTGCAGATCGGCTAGGATGTCGTAGATTTTCTGATCCTGTTTCAACAGTTGTGTGATAAACTCTTCTGCGTTGTTCTTGAAATCTGATGGGGGAGAGTGGAGGACTTCATCAAGGTATCCGATGCTGCTCCAGGTTCGCTTGTAATTGTTATCACTGATGATGCCGACTTTTCTGTTTAGTTTTTTCATATGCTCCCTTTTCTTCGAGCGACCATATAGAGAATTGTAATTGATTTAGTTTATGTTGATGTTAAATTGTGCCTGAATATAGAGTTGCAAACATGAATAAAAAACACTATCTATACCATAAACATCTAACTTTGATAGATCCCATCTATCTTTATTTAATGGTGTTAGCAATTGCTATGTTAATCAATTCAAAAATAGTTACTTAAAATTTTTAAATTGTGTGAATTAGATGTAAGATTTTAAGTTAGTACGTATGACAATTCGATGTATGAGAATATAAGAACATTAGTAGTTACTAATCGCAACCGAATAAAAAGTCATTATTATCTTAAATATAGACGTGGTTATTGATGTTCTTAATAGTTGGATAATAACTCATTGTGTTTTTTACAATGGTTTGGGTTTGGCCAACGAAATTGTATATTATAGTATATATTTTTTTTGGCTTTTGTGTAATATGCTCGGGAGATCCTGATAACATCAATTGCTTTTTTTGTATATGTACTCTGCATGTTTATGATTTATTATATATGAGTAAGGTTCATTTGAGAAGAAAATTAAATTAAGAAGAAAAAGAACAAATGGTACAAATGTAAAACATTAAATAGTTTTTCTCTCAACTCATTTATTATTATATTTGACTAATTAATTAGTAATAAACACTATCATCCTCCACACTTAAATTTTTGCTTACACACATCAAATTTTTTCCTACACGTTTTGAAATTTATCCAACACATATTGAAATTTATCCTACACAACTTGTAATTCATCCTACACATCTCGTAATTTATGCTACACTTTAAATTATATATTTTTCTTTTTTTTTTTTAAATATGTCTTTCTGAAAATAAGTTACAAATTTAATGTAGTTAGCTATTAAAAAGGGAGACTACCAATTAATGATCCATCTAAGTTTACCAATATACCCTTACACTAATATTAAATACAAAAATTAAATGAAGTAAAATGAAGCATTCTTATTAGTTGAAATTTCTTCTTTTTTATTCTTACAAAAAATTTCTTCACATTTGAACTCTCCACTATTGTATATTATAGTATACATTGTGTTTTTTTTGCTTTTTTGTAATATACTTGTGAGATCTTGATAACATTAACTGCGTTTTTATTGTATATGTATCATGCATGTTTATCATTTATTACAAGTCATTATTATCTTAAATATAGACACTGTTATTGATGTTCTTAAATAATATTCTCATGACATAAATATAATCTACGTTTGGTTGTCATTGATAGTTTTTTATAATACTTTTGTAAACATGTAACAATGGTAGATCTCATTTATCTTCATTTAATGGTGTTAGCAATTCCTAAGTTAATCAATTTACAAATAATTAATTAAATATTTTAAATTGTGCGAATTAGATGTAAGATATTTTTAATTAGTATGTATGACAGTTCAAGAAGAGTTGTACTTATTATTTGAAATCAAATCAAAAGTCAACATTATTTTAAGAGTAAAATGCACGGATAGTCCCTGTGGTTTGGTGAAATTTCACCTTTAGTCCCCAACTTTTCAAAATTACACTCTTAGTCCCTGTGGTTTGACAAGTTGTTACTCGGATAGTCCCCAAAGCGGATGGAGGTTAGTTTTTCTGGTTAAGTGGGTGTGAAATGACAAGGACTATCCGAGTAACAACTTGTCAAACCACAGGGACTATCCGAGTAACAACTTGAAACAATATGGACTATCCGAGTAACCTTCATCCGCTTTAGGGACTATCCGAGTAACAACTTGTAAAACCACAGGGACTAAGAGTGTAATTCTGAAAAGTTGGGGACTAAAGGTGAAATTTTACCAAACCACAGGGACTATCCGTGCATTTTACTCTTATTTTAAATATAGACATAATTATTATTTGACAGTAGATAGTGGTTATTGGTACTTATGTGATATCAGGCACTATAAACAACGAAAACTCCAGATAAGACTATGGGGTATGGGGCGGGGGTTTGGGCGTGGGTTGGAGGAAAACGCCCAAGTCACCACCCCGGGTAGGCTTGGGTTTGGGCGTGGCCCCTTGGGCGGGAGTTTAAGGCCGGGCGTGGGGCATGCTAGCGATCCTATGTGGCCGGCTTTTATTGGCTTGTTGATTAGGGCATAGCGGGCTATTTTAAATTTAAAAAAAATGATGTGGTTTGGCCACGCCAGCCCAGCCACGCCCACCATACCCCTATGAAACTTGGGTTTGTGTATTGAGTGCCCCATATCCACGTGTCAACCCATGCCCCAAACCTCCGTCCCACCATACCCCACGGTCTAAGAGGTGGATCGAGGAGGGGATTGCTTGCAGATGTAGTTCTTCTGTTTCATTGGCTGTCTGAGGTACATGAAACTAATATTTTTGTTGACTTTGGTCAAACTAAACTATTACTAAGAACACATAATATAACTAATTTTTCAGTTTGCAATATGCAAGAAGCAAGGATATTGAATATTTTCTTAATCTATCTGGAGATCGATCACTTATATAGAATGGACTATATTGACTTTTTCTGTAAAATGTTGAAACTTTAAACAATTTTTTTATGTTGATTATTAAATTTTGTCCAAATTTATATATTAAATCTGAAGGGAGATGGTCCCAACTGCCGCACGGGCTGCGACCTAGCCTCTGTGCGTGTAGAACCATACCCACACTTAAGAGTAAAAACACTCGGCTGACTCCAGTGTTCCACGTGGGGCACTCCCACGGGCAGGGGACAATGCCAGCTCAGAGGAGACACACAATATAAGATGAAAGAGCCATGCAGCCAATCAACGTCCGCCAGAGCGACTGTACCTGAAGATCCCCACGATGCTCAATCGTGCAAGAGACAAACTGTACAGCCGACAACGGCGTGTGGCCAATCAACGTGCGCTATTTCACCCCTCCACAATTTCCACCAACGGCCGAGTGCAGACGAGACAATAGGTACTTCTTAAAAGCGACGTGTAGCCAATCACGGTGCACAATCATACTCCCCCCTCTGCGTGCATTACCTTTCGCACAGAGGGAACCAAATGGATATTCTTTGACATCGACGTCTTGCCCAATCAGCCCCCTCCTTCCCCAACCATCCGGTTATAAATCCCAGCCTTCGCCAAAGGTTTAAGGATCCAATTTCCTACTCTCTCACTCTAAACATACACTTGTTTCCTTTCTCTCTAGAAAGAACAACACTTATTCTCACGTCGGAGCCCGGTTGCCAGAAGAACAATCCTCCTCGTAATGATCTACAGGTGTTGTTTCAAGTTCGGCAGATCACATTTAGGAGATTGCAGCTCAAGTTGATCAAGAGAGAACCCCCTGGTCGAGGCATTACTAGCCTATCCCCCGCGGATTAGACTTAGTGTTTCTTCAGTGACATGCTTAGAAATAAAATAAACACGGTGCAGACCATACACTATATCGATTATAAATGACATCAAAACGGCCCAAAAGCAGCAAAAACAATAGTAATTCTGCATGATAGCAGCAAAAACATACCAGTCTTTACAGACAAGAAGGACAAACACCAAAACTTAAGACAGCAACAAGACACAAGCGGTTGGTTTTTAAGCATGGTATGTTGTAGCAAGCTCAATAAAGCAATCACTTAAATGGTGTAATATTTTCTTCACGACAGCGTCAACCTCAGCAGAGATACGGGAAAAACATGCTTGCAACTCATCCCTCTTTGAAACAGGAAGGTCTTTTAGTAACAATACTTCAATTTCACGCAACTGAGAGACTATGCGACAACTCTTTGTTCTCCCGCGATCAATCTGTACACCGACATCTTCCCAAGAGCTCTTCATCTGTGCCATTTTTCTTTTCAACTGCAGTTGCACTCTCTCCACCGGAGCCTTCCCTTGATTAGCAGCTGCCTCTTGGCGTGTCTTCCCTCGATCCGTTTGAGCATCAATATCAGCTTTCTCCTTCTCTAACATCTCCTGCAAATCTGCCATACGGTTTTTTGCTGCTACAGCATTTTCAAAAGCTCGAGCCTTCTGCTGCTGTTCCTTGACTTCCTGGTGAACAAACGGACCTCATTTAAGTGCCCTTTTTACAGAGATGCGTTGTACACTTGCCATTTTAACATGTAAATGAAGTTGTATTTTTTTCAAAGTAAGTTAAAATTATGATAACCAGAGAAAAACCGTTGTCTGTCTTATTCACGCAAAATAATCTTGAAAACAAAAAACAAACTTTTGCCAAACATTAGGAAGCTCACAGGTCATTGAAAGTTTAAGAAACTAAGCAAAACCATTCACAGGTTGTTAAATGAATATTATCATATATTGCCCATTCACTCTGCTATTTTTAAAAAATTATAACAAATACGATGCATGGTCATAGTGTCAATACCTCATATGAGATCATTTTGAAGGTAGCACCTGGAGAACCATCTAGCAAATAGCTTAGTACCTTAGTAGACATTGTTATTTTCATATGTGCGTCCTCATCCGAGGGTACATAAACTGGATAAATCTTTAAACTATTTAACTTAGAAAACGGAGAAGGTTGAAGTGAGATACTTTCCAAGTATGATGAAAAAGGCTGCAAAATTTTCACAATGAAAACTAATCATATATTGAGAATAAAACTAAATTTGTTTTATTTATCAATCTTAATAAAGCGGTTCCCATGTTTAAAATTCCAATGTACCTCAACTATCTCCAGGTTCAGTGTAAGAAATTTGACATTGTGAAGCTGTTGAAGCAGACCAGCGATTCTACTACCGCTCCACAAGTCTGTAAAGTTAACACGAAGATCCACCTTCTCCAAAGAATGCAACTCTGTAGAGAACTGCAAAAGATGAGCACTTTGGAAGAGCAAAGAGACAAGATTGGGTGTAGTAATCATATGCTCGACGTAGCAGCTTCGTAACGTAAGATACTTGAGCTGAGGTGCAACCACATTGACAAAATTTAGTGTAAACTGTCCATTTTCAAGAGTAAGATTAGAAAGTCCAGAATGACAAACAGTAAAGTTACATGATTCCAACACTGCAAAGAAATTTATGGTAAGATTCTTTAAGGTTGCACACTTGGAGAAAAGACTTATGCCCGTATCATCATCGTGTAATTTATCATCAACCAAGATGTAATCAAGACGCAACGTTGTTAGAGCCGGGAGCTCCCAAGTTGATTCAAAGATAATGCAATTGCCATTACCGGGTCCAGCAGGGGATCCACTCAACCTGAGATATTTGAGAGACCGAGAACGAAAGAGATCGAGAGGGAAAACAATGTGCCCATTAAGAAAGCATGCAACAGTTAGTTTTTGGACATTGTGGGAGAATGCATAGTCAAGAATTCTTTTCAGCAACTCTTTACTAAACTGTTGATGAAAACTGAGCTTGACAGAATACACTTCTATTTGATCATTGCGGCGAGACAGAACATGGTTAACAAATTCAGATATGTCAGGGGCATCGAGAGTTGAGATAGTGAGATAGGGCATTGAAGTCCAGATAAACCTCCATCTAGAAGACAAGGCAGCGGTTTGAATAGCATATTTAATGCTAATATGAGAGAGGATTCTATAGATAAGATCATTTGGCAGCATGCTTAGCCTATCATCTTCTACATTCATTCTAGCTTTACTCATATTTCTCATCAAACCCCAATAACCTGTTTCATAAAGATTATTAGCGGAAAATGTCAAATTATTATTTATAACAATCAGTAGCCAAATTAACAAAAAAAAAAAAAAAAGTTGAAGCTATTACTAATCAATCAAGGGATGGTTCCATAGCTGCAACAAAACAAACCAACTCAGATGTTAAGCACTACATCAAGAAACGAACTGACTGAAGGACGTTGGGTGTACCGAGCAGAATGAATGGATTGGCAGACGAAAAGGATACGTCAACTTAAATAGTGAGATACACATATCGATGTGCGAATATGAAAAGCCAAATATGCTTGAACGAATATACACCTTAGTCAAATAAGTTTTTTTTAGGCTCATTCTATACACACCCCCCCTCTTCCTCATTACAACCCCCCCCCCCCCCCCCCCGAAAACTGTCGGTCCCACGCAGGCCCCACCTGTAAGTATGTGAGAGGAGGGGGGTGAAAAAAGTAAATAGGGGGTGTAGAAAGTAGCACCCTTTTTTTAAGCGCAAACACACCAATAATTACGAAGGTTTGAACCTGTAGGACCGGTTTTGACTCCGAAACGATTGCGAAACGAACGTGAAACGTGCGGAAACCGTACACGAACGCGACCTAACACATGTGACGTAATATAAACGTGATTCTTTGATAAATCTGAAATCGTACAAGAACCGTGAATCACCTAGAGCACTTTCTCTCTCTACTTTCTCTCTCTAAGCACCAAGCTCCAAACTCTCTAAAATGGCAAAAGTCTTAAACCTAACACTATAATTCCCTATTTACAGGCACAAGGAATATAAGGATTTCTCCTTATTTACAAGTTTGCCACCTTGTCCTTTTAACTAGATATTACAATAAAAGCTTAGACTTCTTCGGTTTCTGCTACGTGCTAGATTGACGGAGGCGATAGACACTTAATGCACTAACAGACTCCCCCTTGGATATTGCCGTAGTCAATCTCATAGCATCTTGTCTTTCTCTATCTTGAACAGAATCCCCGTGGATCTGTCTACGAGCTTCCGTTGCTCCCTCTCTCGGTAGACTCTTTCTTCAGGCTCCCCCTTTCGTCAAGCTTCCGTGCTTTTAGGGATCGACACCTCTCTTTCCAGCTACAAGCTCCTCCTAACTTTTAGCTCGTCTTCAGACTCCCCCTTAGACTCTGCTCTCGGGATCGTAGTCTGGACTTTTCCTGCAATCACTCATACAACTATAAGTAACAACATTTTAATCTTCCAGATATCGTAATCTGACAATTCAAACCTTCTAAACCACTTTTCATGAATTTGGCAGTTTCATCGAATCGAATCAGAAACTAGCTCTATAACAGTATAAGCATCCAAATCCCCCACAGTTAATCATCCAAGTCCAAACTAATGACCTTGGAGATATCACAAACTGTTTTTTGAAATTTTTGATTTTAATTCAAGTTTCAAATTAATGAACTTGTTTTATTTTCTGAAACACAATCAGCTTACTTAGATTTTGAAACTCAGCACTCAGACATCGATTGTCGAAAATAAAGCAGAATCAAAAATCTTTTTGTTTTTTTCTAAAAATATAAAGCAATAACAAAATATGTACAAACATATTCACAGACAATATTTTTGTTTGAGTTTGCGTCAGAGGATCATATCAGTTTTTGACAAGTTACAAGTACCGTTGAGCTTAGTTACACATTAAGAATTAAACAATTCACTTAGATTGTCGATATACTGATCCACTTAAATTTTCACACAAACTTCAACTGATTCAGGATACGAATTAGATGTATTAAGAACTTAAACTCATTCATGTGTCCCACCTCTTGAATATACTCCCGTATCCAGATCCCAATATTCAGTCTTACAGGCAATTATAACACAAATGATATCTGTAAGGGGTTAATAAATTATGAAGAATCATGAGAGCTCAGGTCAGAACTACCGTTCAGCAGAGAGATCATGACTCAACTTGGGTGTGTCCCCTTTAGAGGATCTTTTTTACAACAGCATTGCTAAGCAATTTTATTGTCTTATCATATATGCTGAGGGTGATGCTATGTTTCAAGCATTGCGGAAAGTATTATTCGAGGACTAGGTCAGAACTTCCATTCAGCAGAAGTCCCGGAATAATACCCCAGATATCACTGAGTATAAAAACCTAGTATATCAGAATACAAGACCTTTCAAACGAGATTTCAGGGGTTACCTATATATCCAAGTAGTGTTCCCTACGAAATAAGCAAGTTTGAATTTAGGTTTATATCCCGAAAAAGTTTACTAAGTGTATAAAAATCTACCGACACATCCACGGTGAGATCGTTTAACACATTTAAACTTTCCATTTCTTTAGCGTACTGTAACTGTCTACTGATGTACTATCATTTCCTCTTTTTACGCAAAACTCAAATTTTTGAATTTTTATCATGTTTTTGACTTTTTCAAATTTTCAAATGTTTTTGTATTTTCTAACAATATTTCTCCCCCTAAAATGCAAAACCATTTAAAGAAACTTTGACAACCAATACTGATAGCTTTGTCTCACCATCCATTTTCTGCTTCACATGCTCTGATTTGCAGAAAATATAACGTACCCCCATGATTTACAACCCATTGATCTTAACAGTTTGAAAACCGTTTTTCAATCTGATGAAAGTAATCATGTTTGTTCAGCCGTGAGGGTTTCGGCGTATTCAATCAACATACATTCAAACAAAATTAAAAACAAACATATTTTTGGTTTTTCAAATTTTAACAAACTAAAAACATATTTTTGGTTTTTAATTTTTCAATTTTTAGGATTTTGAAAATATTGTTTATTTATGTACAAACAACACTCAAACTAAACTCCTTGTTTCAACCAAACCAGGGTCCTGCAACCTCTTCCTGTGCCAGGTTGCTCCAACTACTATTCTCACAGTCTTCAGCTTCGTTGAGCACCTGCACATTCAAACTTTATCAATCATTTGAACAATTTAGCCCAGGTCTGTTGGACCTTAGGCATTTCAACACAATAATGTTCATTTAATTTCGGAAACTCTTTGTCATTTAAACCGTTTTCAATTTTGACTTCAACTTTTTCATCTTTTACCATCGTTACTTGTTTCTTAGCACTCCACATTTGACCTTTCGGAGTACCTCTTTTGTAAAAATTTGTCTCTTTTTGAACCTTTTGATTTTGAACAACATTTTTAGGTTTCCAAAACTCTTGAGGTTTTGTCATATCAACAGATGTTCTCCAACTCTGTGTTGTTCTGAATCTGGGTGTGTGAGAATTCCAGGTCTGTCTTGAATCAAACCTGTTCGGGTTTAATTTCCAATTTTGATTTGAAGCAAACTTGTTTGTATTGTACCTCCAAGTTTGTTTCGAATCAAATCTGGTTGACCTTGGTTTCACATCCTCAGATTTCTGTTTTTCAATATCAACAGACTTTGGATTTGGACACTTTCGTGCAACATGTCCAATTTGATCACATTTAAAACACACTTTCTTTGAAACATCCTTGGCCTGTTGTTGTTTCTTTTTCATAGCATCAAACTCTTCATTAGACTGTTGTCCAATTTTGAGTTTTTCCTCTTCTTTCAAGCTTTTCCCTTGAACAAAATTCATCTTTTGTTGCAAATTTGGTTTTTTACTTTGATTCCAATTCCGTTTCTTTTTATAACCCAAACCAGCCTTCATGTTTTTCTTCTTAAAACCAGGTTTGTTATAAAAAGATTTATGACCTTTACCAGCAAACTTTGGAATCTCAGACTTCTCAATCTCAACCATTTTGAAAACTTTATCAACCTTCTCTTAAATCACATTCTGAATCGGGAATACAACATCTAAGAATAGTTTGTCCGATCCAATCATGGTATAAACCAATCCTTTTGAATCATCATTCAAATTTTTCTCGGATTTTGTGTTTTTCAGATAACCATCATAAAGATTTCCTTCATCTTCATCCTGTGATTCAGACTTACCTTTTGTTGACTCATCTTTCAAAACACTTTCAACAACCTTACTTACCACCTCTGAATCATTAGCATCATCAGATTTGGAGTAAGTCACATCGATACTTTCAGGTAACTGGTCAGCTATGTTCAAACCCTTTGCCACCTTTTCCTCATCATAAAAAGTATAGTTGTTTCTCAATGGTGGTGGTACCTGATGAAATTATGAACCAATACCCTTTTTGCAATTTTCAGTATCTTTGTCATCTGGTGTGATGTTGAAAATGCGTTCGAGAATGTACGAAGAGTTATGATAACTTTGAAGTTTGGTAACAACCTTTTCTTTTTCAGCCAAGACTTGTTTAAGATTTGCAATTTCATCAACACATTTGTTTAATTCAATTTGCTTTTCTTTAAACTTTCTTTCATACATTTCTTTAGTAACTAAGGTTTCTGACAATCTTTGATCAAAACTTTTGACTTGGCTCTTCAAAGTATCATAAGCTTCTTGTACTCTCTGACTCGACCATTTTAAAGAATCATACTGTTTTTGTAAATCTTGAAATTTAGATTCTTTTTCAACACAATCAACACATTTTGCAGAACACAGTTGTCTATACACATCATTATCTTTTTCAAGATCTTGACACTTCTGTGTTAGCTTTTCGACTTTTAATTTCAACATTTCTTCTGTTTCAACCATTTCTTTACATTTTATTTTGAAAACATTTTCAAATTTTGTTGCTTCAATTTCTTTAACTTTTATGATGTCATCTTTTTTAGTACAGGCTTTGCACATTTCTATGCAATTCCTGCACTTGTTTTCATTTTCATCAACCAATTCAACATTCGGTAAATCAGAAGATTTTCTAACCTCAGTAGCATTCAGCACCAGTTCTTCTGTCTCAGCTTTCTGATCTTGCTCTTTGTTCTCCACTTTTTCTTCTTTCTGAGCTTCTTCATTCTTCTGTTCTTCTTCAGCTTTCTGTTCCTCTTCAGCAGCAGTCTTCGCAACAGCCTTTACTTCTTCAATCATCTTCTTCAATTCTTCTTCTTTTCTCTTCTTCATCTCTACCACCTTCAGTAGACTTGCTTCACAAACCTCTCTTATCTTCTTCTCCAAATCAGGCAGATATGCTTTATCAGATAACCTTCGTGTGTTGAAAGTAGCATGCCTTGGAACCAAATTTATTACAGCTTCAAAATCCACTTTTGATGGATCAACAACTGGATTACCCCGTGGATCCATGTAACATTCCAGCTCTTCATTCCATCTTTTTGCTCTCTGGGCTTCTTTGAATGGTTCATTTAATTTTCCGATTTCCCATCTTGCATAGTCTACTTTCCAATATCTATCAGGATCAGCATTAGCCACAAATGCATATCCAACTGCATCTTCTTCAGGGCATACTTGACTCCAGTCGTAACCTTCATCATCATATATAACTGCAAGAGCCCTTGATTTTTCTTCAGACTGTTTCAATCTTGGTGGCTCAGACTTGTTCTGATGGTAAATCGCTTTCTTGTAATAATCTTCGTTGAACGGATTTGCAGAATCATCATCAGCATACGCATTTCTGCACTCGCGCTTAAAGTGACCTCTTTGTTTGCATTTGAAGCATGTCACCTTAGATTTATCAAATCCCAATTTGGTAGATGGTCCACCAATTGACTTTCTCCCCGTAATCTCCATGAACCGATGTGCCCGACGAACAGCACTGGCCATACACCATCTTATATCCATTAGTTCCATCTCCTCGGGGTCTAATTGATCATAATCTTCTTTTGTCAAATTGGTATTGCCAATCTTCCCTGCAACGAGGCTTTCATACGATTCAAGTACAGATGCCAAGAAAACCATCTGTTGTTTTGCCGACTCTTCGCTGAAATTCTGCCCATTCTTCAGATCCACTGCGATATTACACTGGAACAAATTCTTGGAAGTAGATTGACTTGAAGTGTTTGAAGAAGATCTACTGTGAAAACCACTGTGAAGACTTTCATTGTTCACTGAACTTGAACTTTCTGCAGAAAATGCTGTTCTTGGAGACCCAGCCTGTGGTACATTTCCTCTGTAGTAAAGCTCTACATTATGCTGATAAGTTGGATTGTTGACTTTAGATCTTTTTATCTCCAACTCATGACTTTCAAGCCTTTCAATCAGCAAATCTACTTTCAAATCTTCAGGCTTGATAGTATTTTTCAACATTAGAGCGAAGTATTGCCACTCTTGATCATTTGGCAATGAATCAAACAATTTATCCACCAGCTCCTCTTCAGAAGGTAAAATTTCATGTCTGATCAGCTCCATTTTCAGATATCCGAATCTCTCGATCATTTTACAAACAAATTCATTTTTCATACAACTGAAAAGATCAAACTCTTTACGCAACAATTTCTTTTTGTTTTTGACAATTTCATTACTTCCTACACACTTTTTCCCTAACGCTTCCCACAAACTTTTTGAAGTTTTCTCTTGTTCAAGTAACGAAATAATATCCTCTCTCACTGACTGTTTGATTAATGTGATCATTTTAGATTCAGCCACAACATTTTTTATATCTATGTCTGAGAAATCCTTCGCATCTATTAACTCTCCTCCCTCTTTTACTGGTTCAGTGTATCCATCTGTCATTTTTATCCAACTTTCAGGAGCGAAAGCTTTTACCCAACCCTCAAATCTGTTTTTCCACCAGTGATAGTCTTCAACTTTCATTAACTTTGGTGGCTTCTGTTGACTTCCATACATGTTCTCAAATTTCAAATTCTCCGAAATCTCTCTTGAATATTCTTTCATCTCAGATCTTCTATCTGATGATTCGGAAGTGAACGCGTTGTAGAAAGTATTGTAGAACTCTTCACCGTTGCTTGACATCTTCAATTACCTAGCAAAAACAATCAAACAAAACACAATCAGTTTAAAACACTTATTAATTAACAGAACAAGACTGGTATTCGAACTGATGATTTCTTGTGCGGACTGAACGTTGACCAACAGTACGGACTTCTAGAACCCAAATCGAATTTAAGTAACTTGACTTTTTGAAACCTTTGAACTCCGAACTTGTACGAACTGGACAATATCACACGACTTGTCGATACAAAACGACCTAACAAATCCAACACTTTGAACCAAAATCGCAATGATAAACTTCAACTATATATGATACTTTTTATGATTACAACACACAAACTCAATAAACTCTAGATATTATCACATAAAACCAATATGATTGGACCTCATATAACAAATACTGATCACATATCTCGATACTTTCAAAGTCAGTCAATCACTTTAATATATCTCGATCACATGGACTAATATAATATGCAATTCACATATGTCAACAAATAGTTTAAATGAAACAAGTAGTGGCTGACAACTAAAATGAGATTCGATTTCTGATTGGACCTTATCTTTAAATCACATGCGCAATAGACACAAACCAACACCAACTTTAATTTTGTGAATGAACCGTTGAATCCACTTAAACCGACAAACAACACTTTCTAAAATACTTTGATTGGACCGAGCAAACACTCAAATTGATATCACCAAGTTGACTTTTAATGAACCATATATATGAACTGTCACACACTAATTACTATGAATACCAACTTGACCGAAATCAAACTTTATCAAAACTAGTGCATCACATGGATACTGAATATTTGATAAGACCAATACTATTTTCCATGCAAACTGACAACTTCATTAAACATATTCACATGTAAATCATCACAAACCACATGATCTCTTGTCCCAAACAACTAACACCTACGATGTTATCACACAATTCGATGTATTTTCAAGCGAAATTGTTATTCTGAATTGGTTAGCTCAAGCGAAATCCAAGAAATCTATTTCGCTTGAACTTTTTCAAGCGAAATCTGAATAATACAAGTCCAATCGTTTCAAGCGAAATCCAACTAAACTATTTCGCTTGAACTTTTTCAAGCTAAATCAGAATATTTCAAGCGAAATCTCGCTGTTACCAACGAAATCGATCACAAAAATTCAAATTTCTCCTAAACGACTAGGAGTTTGGACCTGAAATTTGGTAGGGTTGTAAATCAGATGTTTACGCACAACATACTAAAAAATCATCAGATTTGGACCAGTAAAACCCATTCAATTTAACGAAAAACCTTCAAAAACGTGAAAAAGTAGTAGAATATGAAGAATTTAACGAAAAACAGATATGAAATCGCTGAATTCTGGTACGAATTTATGTATTTGGTCAGCGCAATCGAGCTCCTAGCTCTGATACCACTTGTAGGACCGGTTTTGACTCCAAAACGATTGCGAAACGAACGTGAAACGTGCGGAAACCGTACACGAACGCGACCTAACACATGTGACGTAATATAAACGTGATTCTTTGATAAATCTGAAATCGTACAAGAACCGTGAATCACCTAGAGCACTTTCTCTCTCTACTTTCTCTCTCTAAGCACCAAGCTCCAAACTCTCTAAAATGGCAAAAGTCTTAAACCTAACACTATAATTCCCTATTTATAGGCACAAGGAATATAAGGATTTCTCCTTATTTACAAGTTTGCCACCTTGTCCTTTTAACTAGATATTACAATAAAAGCTTAGACTTCTTCGGTTTCTGCTACGTGCTAGATTGACGGAGGCGATAGACACTTAATGCACTAACAGAACCTAAGACCTCTACCAAGTGGGCTACCCCACATTGGCTCAGTCAAAATCAGTTAAAAAATTATGAGTAGGAAACTTGAGGTTAAAAGCAAGAGAATACGAAACGATCATTTAAAGCATACCAGGATTCAAAAATTTTAGAGATAATTAGGTCATGCGTAGTGGTAACCACTCGTAACCCCTTCCGATGTTGGGTTATAAGACACGTGGCAAATGCGTAAGAAATGGGGGTTATATAACTTGAGTGTGTAGTGGTTAACCCCTTCAATTATATATATGTATGTGTGTGTGAGAAACCATAGTGTAGCACTGTGATGAGCATAACGGCCACAAAACTTCCAGCCTTTAACGCCCCGGAGGGCGGTGTGCCTGGGCGCTATGGGGCATTTTGTGTGGACGTGACGCCATATGAAGCCCCACTACGAAAGGACTTACAGGGATCGTCCATTTTTAATAACAAACTTTTTACTTCTAAATGTTGGAAATTTTAGTGAAAATGAGTTTTTCACTAAATATTTTGGACATTAATAATATTTATATATGTGTTGTATAAATAATTATTTATGGTTTGTGTTCAAACTATGTCCAAATAGAGCTAAGATGAATGTGATATCGAAGCTTGAAGTTGTATGTTTGGAACAAACATAGATGAATAAAATGGATTAGTTTTGTCAACTTGTCTCACATAGGTGGGATGACAAAACTCAAACTGGTATATAAGGAGGAGCACTCCTTTTAATTGTTTCCTTAAAGGCAAACACTAGTGGGGACCAAAGGGTGTGCTGCACACGCACATATGCGCGCGAGTATGGATGGCGCATAACCAGGTGGCGTCCTGGTATGCGTAGTGGCATCCGCGTGGCGCGCAAGTATAGATGGCACATGACCAGGTGGCGTCCTGGTATGCGCAATGGCATATGTGTGGCACGCGGCTCCATATGGCCTGGCGTAAGGTCCATGTAGTGTGTTGCATGGGTTTGCGGATCAGTTATGGCACGCGCGCAGGTTACAGTAGTAACTAGGAGCACTGGTCTGCACACCATGCGCATGCGCGGGTTCCATACAATGTGGCGCACAGACTGAAGAGCCACTTCAGGCGCGCGTACATGTCTGCAACGGTAACATAGCAACTGGCAGGACCTGGTCAAAGCTAGCTGTTACAACCCGTTTAATGCGTGTCATGATGTATATGACCGTTTTTTACTAACCACTTAAGTCCATTTAATTAGAGATTAATGTCATATTCATTATCTTGTTTATTACAAGATTAATGTTATAATTATGACAAGATTAATGTCTATTTTATTACTAGTTTTAATTAGATTAAAACTATGGGTGTATAAATATGAACTTGGTGGTTCATACTAGAGACACAAGGAAATAGACATTCTCTTTAGTCTCGATGTTTCATTGAGAGGAGTACTCTCAATTTTACACAACTTCACATTGTTCAAATTTTTATGAACACCAATTTATACCCGGTGTAATCTCGGGCGCGAGTGTCATCTCCGGCAGTATAACTACTGCTTCGGTTGTTGTATCCTGGAAACAGACCGTCTGAGAGGAGGCGCGGAATCTGTTTTAAGGGCCCCGTGTCTAACACGATCCTCAACCAAAACCGTCAACACCAGTTTGTTCATTCTTGCAGCGGAGGTTCGTACAAGACGATGTGGTTGAAGTTCTTCCAAAGACACTGGCTTGAATCAAGATTGGTACAATTATATTGTATTTATATTCGTTTATTTAGTTTTTGTAACCAGTATTGTACTAGAAGAATTTCCCACAAATAACGAGAGTCTCGTTATTATTTATTTTATTAATATTTTTAATAAAAAGTGAACCTAGTTCCTACAATCTTAAAACAGACTTTCGTGAAGATTGTTGCTACAATCTTAAATCCCTTCTCTACGAGGATTTAGGTTCACGAAAGTTAAAATATTTAATGAGATTTTTGTTAAAATCTTGTAAATATTTTTTTTTGGGAAATATTTATTTAGTACAATGAGTCGGATGGATTTTATGATTGGGGTACAATCTTTAATCCGAATACCGGGTTGCAAAACGACTATTTTGATTCAAGTTTTACAGTTCATGGGTTTTTTGTTCGTGTTTAGATAAACCGAACCATATACAAAATAATTTGTATTTCAATAGGTTTTTGAAATACTAAATTTTCTAATGAGCGTATTAGAAAACTTTATTTTGTAACCCCTTACAAATGTTTTTGTAACGCTTAATTTCTTAATAATAAGCTTTTAGTAACCATAATTGACTTTTTAATGTTGGTTTTAAAAGTGTTGAAATATATTTATTTTCTAATTAGCATATTAGAAAATAATTATTTTATAAAATAACTAGTTTTAATATTTTCTAACGAGCGTGTTAGAAATGTTAATGTTGAAAGAATAACAAGATTAAAACTTTTTATATCCCTAACGAGCGTGTTAGAATTTTATAGAATAATAAGTTTTAATATCATCCTTTATATCTAATGAGCGTGTTAGATACGATGATTGTGTAAAACTAACTTGTTAAAAGACGATTAGATTTTCTAACGAGCGTGTTAGAAAATATACGTGTAGATTTTCTAACGAGCATGTTAGAAAAGATTATTATTTGAAATAATTACCGACGGGCGTGTTGGAGACAATTATTTTGGATAATAAACCTTGTAACGGATTTTTTCCACATACGTTTAAACGATTTTTATTTGTTTCTTTATAATGAGCGTATTAGAAATAGTTTATATTTTTTTTATAAACTTCGAAACAAATTTTGTAATCGATTATTTCTAACGAGCGTGTTAGAAACGATTTAACGACTTTGTCAATCGTTTATTTCTAACGAGCGGGTTAGAAAACGTTTATTTTATATAAACCAAAAACGGCTTATGGCAATAAATAATCGTTTAATTTTCTAATGGGCGTATTAGAATTAGTTTATCTTATAACCAACTATTTTAACGATTTGCAATCGTTAATTTCTAACGAGCGGGTTAGAACCAGGTTAACTATGATTAACTATTTAAGATGATTTGTAATCGTTTTGTATATTTTCTAACGAGCGTGTTAGAAAAGATTTGTGTTCATTTCTAACGAGCGTGTTAGAAAACGTTCATTTAAACCAAAAGTGAATAATTGTATTCGTTTTATTTCTAACGAGCGCGTTAGAAGCGGTTTACTTTATAAAAACCAAATATTTTGAATGTTTGTTCAACATTTAAATTCCAATTAGCATATTAGAATTGGTTATCATACAAACCACTCATTTTAATGATTGACAATCGTTATTATCTAACAGCGGTTAGAAATGGTTTGAATGTGATAAACCATTTATTAAAACGATGTGTATTCGTTTTATTTTCAAACGAGCGAGTTTGAAATTTTTTTTATTTATTAAACTATTATAAGGTTTATTGTCTTGATTTGTAATCAAAACATAAATATATAGTTTAATATTAAAACACTTGCAGAAACGAGAAATATTTTGAACGAATAAAACATAGTCTTGGAAAGACTATTTGGTGAAAAACAACTCGATGTTGTTATAAATATAATAAGTTGCTCAACTACTTGCGAGCAGTTAATTGTAAACAACTTTATATTTTTGGGAAACTTGTGATTACTCAAGTTTAGCGTTTCAAGACAAAACAAGTTATATGTGTTCCATTGAGGGAGTACCTCAAAACATGATAGAACGATATAATTGCGATTATTTCGGTCGAAAGTGTTGGAAATAATAACACTTTGGGTTTTATGCTTAGATATCATTGGTGTATCCGTTATTTTGGACTACTAATAAGTTGTCAAAAGGATACACATTTTTTATACAAAGTGTAAAAGGTAATTTACACGAACACAATGAGCGGGTTGTGATCATGACTTATGTAATAAGTCACAAATCAAACATCAAACATATAACGAGTTTGTGAGAAACGTGGTGCATGGTTTGAGATGAAATGCACGAAAACAAGATATGTCATCCAATGTTGATAGCATCAACATGGAAATGCACATGTAAGTTTTCAAAGAATATAACATATGAAAGAAATATATCTTATTATTGTAAATGATTTTAATAAATTTAGCAAATTTATTAACGGAAATTTACAATAGTGATGGACTTGTAGATGCTTCTACTACCATCAATGTTGTTTAAACTATGTGGAGGCTTGGTCCTCAATTTGGGAGAGTATCCCAATACATGGTATTAATGAAACAACAACGTAAGTGTATATATCACTATAGGCATTCGTGAATGCTTTGTTGTTGAAAGTCAATCTAATTGACTATATCTCAAGACTCAAGTGATTTTATACAAAGATCTTTCATCAAAGTGACTTGGATTAAGACTTATGTTTAAGTCTTAAGGAAGTCAATGGTGAAGCATTAGAGATAAAAAGGCAAACGAGTTATGATCCTAATGGATGAAGTTAACTATGGTTTTGAGGCCTTCCTAAAACCGATGGTTTTGGAATGGTGAAATAAAATTTCATTATTGTGTCTAAACTAAGAAACGAATGTTCGAAAGAGATAGTGCGTTATCTCTTAAGGCTGTGAAGAATCAGAATGATGCATCTTCTGTTCACATGCTAGAGTATTGTGGTCTAAAGCATGCTAGACTAATACTTGTTAATTTATATGCTCGACGGAGATTAAATTAACTTTAAACATTCAAAATATGTGATGACACAAGAACGAATTTTATGCTAAACAAAACTATAAATATAACTTCATTAAAATGCAAGTAATGTGGGGGGGGAGGAGGCCATTTAAGAAACAAACCATTTAGGGTATGTTGAAATGGTATTTGATAAGTTTTCTCAAACTCGAAATGAAAGGGAGAACCTTTCATCACCCCATTTGGATGCTATCCAATTACACTTAAATGTGAGGGTGACTTGCATTTGAATGTGGAAATGGTAGTTGAGAAGTTTTCTCAAACTCGAAATGAAAGGGAGATAACCTTTCATCGCCCCATTTGGATGCTACCCAAATACACTTAAATGTGGGGGTGACTTGCATATATTGCAAACACATGACCAAGTGGAGTACACAATGGTTATATGGAGTCAATCGAGTAGATTGGACTCGAATGCCAATTGGTTAGATTCAATCTAATAAGATGTCAGTCATGACACACCAAAGGCATGGTGAAAACGTGTCTTGCCATGAATTGAGTTTCATGTCATTCTAAGACAAGGTACATAACTGGATCCAGGTTGAGATCACGAGTTATAACTCTTATAAATCGACTAAAAGGCAAAAGTGATTAGCGAGTCAAGAACACGTTAGAACAACTGATCGCTATTTAAATTATCGTTGGTGACTTAGCAAAGTCAAAGATAATTTGGGATCCAACAACCAGTGGGTTGATAAGAGATCAGGTTGTGGAATGGGACTAAAGCCATGGAAAAAAGGACATGAGGGAAACCTAACCTAGTTGACTGGAGATCCCAAGATCTAGGTTCAATAGGCCAACTTAATCATGAACCGAGTGGTAGTCACTGTGGGGGCATAGCTAATATATATGTTTATATATAAGCTAGTTTATATGTTCATATATCCCCCTAAAACTATAAAAGGGTGTTTAAATACGTCCTAGTCCATTCCTATAATATCCAGTGACATTGTTGTGAGGCTAAGCATACTATGTGGTTAAATGATTCGTGTAAATCATAATGAACCATAATGCTTTTAATGATTTAAAGGGAAATCACCTATGTTGGAGAGAAGTGTGGTCGCTTCGAATGGAATTAGGGCATAATTCCTAGAGCTCCCACAGAACCAGGAAAGTGCTCCATGACCATTATTGGAGGCATACATGAGGAGATGGCCCGGCTAGGGAAAGTATTGTGTGAATGTATATTGTCGTTTACACAAATGGGGGATTGTTCAAGGACATCACGTCTACAAAACCCTAGTAGGCTAAGTATGCTTCACAAAGGAAGGTTCAAAGGCTACACCTACCTATCCTGCAATACTCGACTGTCGAGTTTTCATCGGGGAATTTTGTGTGTTTTAATCGATCTCCATTCATGTGGGGGATTGTTGGAAATTTTAGTGAAAATGAGTTTTTCACTAAATATTTTGGACATTAATAATATTTATATATGTGTTGTATAAATAATTATTTATGGTTTGTGTTCAAACTATGTCCAAATAGAGCTAAGATGAATGAGATATCGAAGCTTGAAGTTGTATGTTTGGAACAAACATAGATGAATAAAATAGATTAGTTTTGTCAACTTGTCCCACATAGGTGGGATGACAAAACTCAAAGTGGTATATAAGGAGGAGCACTCCTTGTAATTGTTTCCTTAAAGGTAAACACTAGTGGGGACCAAAGGGTGTGCCACACCCGCACATATGCGCGCGAGTATGGATGGCGCATAACCAGGTGGCGTCCTGGTATGCGTAGTGGCATCCGCGTGGCGCGCAAGTATATATGGCACATGACCAGGTGGCGTTCTGGTGTGCGCAATGGCATATGTGTGGCACGCGGCTCCATATCGCCTGGCGTAAGGTCCATGTAGTGTGTTGCATGGGTTTGCGGATCAGTTATGGCACGCGCGCAGGTTACAGTAGTAACTAGGAGCACTGGTATGCACACCATGCGCATGCGCGGGTTCCATACAATGTGGCGCACAGACTGAAGAGCCACTTCAGGCGCGCTTACTTGTCTGCAACGGTAACAGAGCAACTGGCAGGACCTGGTCAAAGCTAGCTGTTACAACCCGTTTAATGCGTGTCATGATGTATATGACCGTTTTTGACTAACCACTTAAGTCCATTTAATTAGAGATTAATGTCATATTCATTATCTTGTTTATTACAAGATTAATGTTATAATTATGACAAGATTAATGTCTATTTTATTACTAGTTTTAATTAGATTAAAACTATGGGTGTATAAATATGAACTTGGTGGTTCATACTAGAGACACAAGGAAATAGACATTCTCTTTAGTCTCGATATTTCATTGAGAGGAGTACTCTCAATTTTACACAACTTCACATTGTTCAAATTTTTATGAACACCAATTTATACCCGGTGTAATCTCGGGCGCGAGTGTCATCTCCGGCAGTACAACTACTGCTTCGGTTGTTGTATCCTGGAAACAGACCGTCTGAGAGGAGGCGCGGAATCTGTTTTAAGGGCCCCGTGTCTAACACGATCCTCAACCAAAACCGTCAACACCAGTTTGTTCATTCTTGCAGCGGAGGTTCGTACAAGACGATGTGGTTGAAGTTCTTCCAAAGACACTGGCTTGAATCAAGATTGGTACAATTATATTGTATTTATATTCGTTTATTTAGTTTTTGTAACTAATATTGTACTAGAAGAATTTCTCACAAATAACGAGAGTCTCGTTATTATTTATTTTATTAATATTTTTAATAAAAAGTGAAACTAGTTCCTACACTAAATACCACTTATTTAACTTCCACTTGCATATGTTGTGTGTATAGGTTAGAGCTTGTTTAAAATTTATGTAGATTACTACATGGATTGTGATAAAATTGACATATCATTAGGTAGTCTTCGTTTAACGGAATTGAATGATTCTGAATGGAATTAGAATGTAGATTTCATTTCTTATTTTGTTCGTTCAATAAAAGAATGATTTATAATTGAATCTAAATCGTCGGTTCACCTCCTTCTTTTTGGATACATGTGAGTTATATCATTTTACATATTTTACATTCAAATTTCATTCATAATTATACTAACCAA
>JARYGA010033550.1:0-40410 GCA_030545235.1 Helianthus tuberosus
TTGACTTTCTTCTTCATCAGGTAACACTGCTATCCATTCTTTCATCAACTCTGGCTTTTGAACAATTTGAGCAATGAAAGCTTTAAACTCTCTATTCTCATCCACAAACTTATCCCAGCTAAATCCTGGAGCCATTTTCTCATCGTCTTGATCAATGATACCATAATAAGCTTTCTTGTTTGCATCTTCGATCATTTTCCCATGAGCAGTTTGTGAATCTTTTTAGTGATACGGTTGATGAGCAACTTGTTGATATATGGATTTTCGATAGTAATCATGACCACCAAATGGATTCTTTGCTCCATTTGCTTCTTGATTTTTGCATTCTCTTTTGAAATGACCTTTCTCCCTGCATCGAAAACAAGTAACTTTAGATTTATCAAAACCTAAAGTAGAAACATGAGCATCCAGAAAATCATTTCTTCCTATCATTTTGAACTTTTCAGCTCTTCTCAAGACACTAGCTAGACACCATTTGATGTCCATGAGCTCCAATTCCTCTGCATCTATCTGGTCATAATCTTCCTTTGTTAGCATCGGATTACCAATTCTTCCAGCAATCAATCCTTTGTAAGATTCCAAAGCAGTAACTAGTAAAGCCATATGGCTTTTTACAACTTCTTCAGAAAAATTCTGTCCATTTTGAAGATGCAATGCCACATTGCACTGAATCATATGTCCATTACCAACATTTTCACTTTGAACACTTGGAGGATTGACATTTGAAAATCCATTGGTGTTGATTGAACTTTGACTGACTAATCCAGATGAATTTCCTGCACTAAAAGCAGTTTGGATCTTTGGACTTGCTTCAACAGTTTGAACATTTCCTTTGTAGTACAATTTGATGTCTTGTTGATTGCTCGAGTTGTTCATTCTGGCAATCTTTTGCTGTTCAAGATCCTGTGCCTCAAGTTTTTCAATAAACTGTCCAATTGATAATCTACTAAACTCTCCTGAATTCTTTAAGATCATGAGATAAGTACCCCATTCTTTCTGTGGCAATGCGTCAGCTAACTTTTCAACCCATTCTGCTGGAGTTTTAGTAATTTTTAACTGTGACATGGTACGCACAAGATGACAATATCTTTCAATGAGACTCTTTGTAGTCTCCCTTGGCATACTGGTAAACAACTCAAACTCCTTTTTCAGCAGAGATGCTTTACTCTTGAGCATTTTTGTGCTTCCTTCAAACTTTTTCTTAAGTGCTTCCCAAATCGAAAACGCACTCCCATCATGCTGAAGCAAAACCAATATATATCCTCTTTAACCGCTTGTTGTAAAAGACTTATCATCATTTTCTCTCCTTTATAGCTATCTCTCTCTTTGTCTGAAATTCCGAGATGATTTTGTCAACATTCAAAGCAGTCTGCGGTCTAACATATTCTGTTTCAATGCTTTCCCAAGCTCTTAGATGGTTTGCCTGAACCCAATTCTCAAAAAGATTTTTCCATCCATGGTACTCTTCCATTCCCATAAGTTTCGGAGGTTTTTGCAAAGTTCTGGTTTCGTTTTCCAAGTTCATATTTTGCGCAATGACAGCCGGAGTAGTCGGAAATGTAGCAAACGCGTTGTAAAATTCTTTGTCAGACATTTTTCAAACAAAATTAGATTCTTCAAACGAGATTACTAACTTCAAACGAAATTAACACTTAAATGAAATTCCTCCAAACGAAATTACCTGCACACCAAACTTTCAAACGAGATTAGAAATTTTCAAACGGAATTAGGTAATTCCGTGCGGAATTACCCAGTTTTCAAACAGAATTAAGAACTTGAAACGAAATTATAATTTCCTTTGAATGACTTCAAGCGGAAATACTAATTCCGTGCAGAATTAGCCGGTCTTTCAAACGAGATTAGCCTGACAATATAATTCCGTGAGAGATTAAGGCGTATGATGTGTGCAAAATGCAACATATAAATTACATCAATTGTGGCATAAAACTAACCCTTTTTTAGTACTAATGTTGGAAAAAGTGTGCTTTTGTCTTCCTTTTGTATTTTCAGGATTAAATGAGCTCAAATTAACAAAAGAAGCAAAAAGACAGTAAAATCTAACATAAATACAAGAAAAAGAACAAACGTGACATGCCCGACCCCACGATAGCATCTTCCCAAGCAAAAACAAGAAGACAGAAGACTGAACACGCCCCGTGCTCAACCAGCACAGGGGCGTGCCCAAGTGTCAGCAGAAAAGACAAAGTGGTAGAAGCTTCTATTGCCCACCACGGGGCCGTGCTCAGCGGACACGGGGCCGTGGTCAACTATAAGATTCGCACAATCCAGGCAAATCTTCATAGTACAAAGATTCTTCTGCACACGGGGTCGTGGTCAACTAATAAGACAAGCTGCATTAAATGAAGAAATAGAAGGATGTGGACACGGGGCCGTGCCCACAGGACATGGGGCCGTGCCCGAGCTTCTGTTCAGCCTATAAATAGGAGTGCTTGGCTCAAGCTCAAACCATCCCTTGGCACACCACCTCTCTCACACTTCACCCACCACCCACCACCACCATAACACCATCATCCACCACCATCATCCATTGTCCATCATAGAGTGTGTGAGTCGTCTCGGGATCCAAGATTGATCGTAAGAGTTCTTGACAATCAAGGCCATATTTGCCTAAGTCTCTTACATCACTTGGTGAAGACAAGTGTCTAGTGTAATACTTTTTATTTCTAATCTTTTCGCACTTTTTACTTGGTTTTGTATTAATGACTTTAGTAACTAGTTTCTTATGTTGAAGGTGATTCTTCTTTATCGTTTATCTGTGGTGTCTTGACATTATTTTACTGTCTATATAAAATAAAAGATTTTCACCATTCATATCTCCACGGTCTATATGGAGGTATGTTGGCTACCTGGTCGGGGGTTAAGGGAACGGTTTGGTAAGAGTCTTGCCATTGTTCAGCATTTAGAGGTCCTGCAATGGACCTGGGTCAAATTTAGTAGGACCTCCTTCAATACTTAACGGTATTGGATGGCGGGGCTCCAAACTCTTTGATCCCCTCATAAGTTAACTACTATTAAAACTATAACTCGGCTATTTAGGACTGTATCCCTGCAGACTCAGACTACTTAGTCGAGGGTAACGTCACCTCCAAAAGAGGGGCCTACCATAATTTGCATTAATAACTTAATTAATTATCTTTCAATAATCCGACCCTTTAGGATTGTATCCTTGCTAACTCAAACTACTGGGTTGAGGGTAACGTCACATTCAAAAGAGGGGTCTACTACAATAACTAAGATAATCTCTTAAATAAGTGCAAAAGTGCGGAAATAATCAAAGGTTACACTATACACGAGTCGGAACCAAGTGATTCATCTTGTCTATCTGTTTTTATTTTTATTTTTATTTTTCAGCATTTTATTTAGTTTTTATTTTTCTTAGTTTAAAACATTTTTCTAAACTTTTTGATTTGACTAGACGTTGAGGATAAACCGGTACTAAAAGCTCTTGTGTCCTTGGACGACCTCGGTATCTTACCAACACTATACTACGCTCACGATGGGTGCACTTGCCCATATGTGTGTTTAGTGTTAGTAAATATCGTGTTTAATAAATTTAAAACTTGGCTAAAAAAGTGTTAAAGGGCTTAAAATATACACCTAATATATATAACACTTCACACGCATCAAGTTTTTGGCGCCGTTGCCGGGGACAAAAGGATTTTAAGAAAGTTAGGAATCAACGGCCTAATCTTTTTTCTTATTTTTCATTTTTTTCATTTTTTTTTTTGGATTTTTCTTAATTTTTCAGCTTCTGTAGAACTCAGCACGGGCCGTGCCCGCTGAACACGCCCCGTGCCCAATCATTGGAACTGGCAATCCTGTTTTAAGTCAGACAGTAAGCTGAACACGGGGCCGTGCCCACTCAATACGCCCCCATGCCCAAGTTTCAGTTACTGAAAACAGAACCGTAAGATCCCGACGGTTGGTAATTTCTGACACAAACATGAGTGATACTGATTACTTTCGGCACTCTTATGGTACTACGTGGTGTTAATTATGTGGTGGTAACCATAAGGAATTAGAATGTTATTTTCTAAATTATATGCCCCACTATATAGACCCATCGTTTCCTAGTATCCTTAAGAGGGGAGAAAGTAAAAATAATCCCTATCTCTCCCTTGAATGCTCCCAACCGGATTTTCTAAGAGAAATGCTTCTCGATGAATTATTTCAATTAGAAGATCTAATTCTTAATTGGTTAAAAGAACTTAGGAAAGATTTCAATAATCTTTTCCAAGACAATAACCAAGAAGAAGGGTTGGAAACGCATTCAAACAACTTCGTTGTTTCTAACGATACTTCTAACTCTAGCGAGGACTTGAGCGATAGTCGTCCCTGTGTCGATTGTGCCGTGACGGACTCCCCATCAACTTCGTTTGATGCATACATAGACCTGAGCGATTCGACATACACCTTCTTTAACGACAGCCCGGAAAAGGGTTGGACTTATCCACCTACATATAGCATAGGAATCACCCTCACCGACAACCTCGTGCGTTCTCGTCTTAATCTAGAACAATTAAGGTATCTTAGGCACTTTGGGGTTGTTCCATCCAGTAAGGAACCGCCCGATCCGAAAAAGTTCCTTGAAAATAGACAAAACTTCATAACCAGCCTTACGACACGGGGCCGTGCCCAGGTCAACACGCCCCCGTGTCCACCGAAAGATTCCCTTCTGACTTTTGTCAGAATACGGACAAAACGTGTCAGGATCTTGCCTGCACACGGGGCCATGTCCAGCCGACACGGGGCCGTGTCCAGCATGCTGTCGTTTTCTATAAATGCAGCCAAGAATCCTGCACATTTGGACCATCCAAGGACAGAGATTTGAAAGGATTTTCTAACTTACCATCCTAGGTATGTTCTAAAAGAAGGTTCTGACAACCATCTTGTCCTTTCCTCTTTTATCCATTACCTTCTTCTTCACCTTTCTTGCAACAACACCTCCATTGAAGCTTGATTTCAAGCTTCATTGTGATGATTGTTGAGTTTTTGCTCAAGGAATCTTGTTAAAAATAAGTTACACAACATTGTTTTAAGTTATTTTTGTTCAAAAATGCTTCATAAGTGGGGAAAATAATTTGAAACTCCAAGACTCCTTGTTCTAAAAAACTGCAGAAAGTTGAACACGGGGCCGTGCTCATTAAGCACGGGGCCGTGTCCGTGGTACTGTTTCATTAAAAGGAACTATTTTTGGTTTGTTTTAGTAGAATGTCTAGCCAAAACAGTGGAACATCTTCTGCGCACTCCAGGAACAGTCGAAGGGAAAGGAGGCCATCGATTGAAGCAACTCTCGTAAGATACGTGATGGCGCTACGTGAAGCCCTTGACGAGATGACTTCGGTAGAGGAGGTCCTCATAGACCGTATAAATTATCTCTCGGTGGGGCTGGAAAACAGTTTTCAAGAAATAAACCTCTTGCACCAGAGGTTAAACATTCTTGTAACACCTCCCATGGAACCAATCCTCCCTCAAGAGGATTGGAACCTAGCACTTGGAATCCACAATCCTACCGGTTGGGACGACATTCCGGCGGAACCTCCTCTTGAAGAACTCCAAGAAATCCCGGTGGAAGTTGCACCTCCTCAAACCAATGCTAATGAGCCCGCTTTTCTTCTCCCTAGGGAGATCGAAGAATGGCTCACCGACGTATGAGGAACCCATACCCGGAAAGAGAAGTTGTCAAAGCCACATTTAACCGAAAGATTTACATTTTCGGAAATTTTTCTAATAGAATAAGGCTAGAACTTCTTGGTTTAGATTTCTTGTGTTTCTTTGACATAACTATCTAGTATTTTAATTTCTAGGACTAATATGTAATTCTCTCTATGACTTAATGAATGATGGTTTTTAGTTAATTTGGTGTTTGGGTGGTGTTGAAATGAATAAAACACACTTGAGATGGCAAAGGATGCAAGGGAAGCTTGAACCAGTACCCCATGCAGAAAAACAGAGCCGTCCGACGATTTTCTTCGTTTACAGCAAGTTCGGCACGGGTCGTGTCCGCCCAACACGGCCCCGTGCTGCACAGTCTGCAGAAAAAACCCAGTCCAGGTAACTGGACACGGGCCGTGTTCACCCAACACGCCCCCGTGTCCAGGCTTCTGTTTCTCTTAATTTAGTTTTGTTACTGGCACTTGAACACGGGGCCGTGCCCGGACAACACGGGGCCGTGTCCAGTGCCCGGTAACATAATTTTTTGCTTAAATCACACCTTTTACACATTCAATCAACCTAAAAATTTATTTTTGGGACACATTGAGGACAGTGTGTAATTTAAGTGTGTGGGGGGGGGGGGGGATGCTAAAACCTTGAATCTTGCAAGTCCTAAATACAAGCCTTACACAAAACTCTATTGGAACCGCTAATCACCCCAAAAATTTTTCAAAAAATTTCATTTTTTTTTTACTTGTCTAGGTTTAACTTGGGAATTTCAAGTTCTAAAAAGGTTATATTTTTACGAATTTACAACCGATAGCGTCGTGATAAAAAGAACCAACATAAGAAAATTATGAAAAGACATGACAAACTTAGTTAAAATTTGATTATATATACTTGATCACATAAAAACCCATTCCCATAAAAGTGAGTTTTGAGCCTTTATTGAGCATACAATTACATATCATTAGACTAAATGCTCATTTTTCGTTTCTTGTGTGAATAGCCGCTTGGTTCTTACGAATCTAGAACTTGCATGACGATACATTCCCTGTCCTTACCAATTTAAACCCGAGTAAGTAAATGATGGAGGCATTAGGACTAACCCTTTTTATTTCTACACCATTATTTTCTTTTTTTTTACCACCTACTCAAAATCCCCCTAGTTAGCCCCTTTGAGCCTAAACCTTTTCATTTCATAACCCAAACCAAACACCCTTTTACCCACCAAAACCTTTTTCATTTTTAACCCTTTGTTTTAGTAACCAGCTCGGTTTTTCGTATGACTTTTCAAAAAAAAAATGTGTTGATGATGAAGCAAAAGAAAATAAACAAACAAGTTCATCAAAAATAACTTTGTTTGAATAATAGCTTCATCAAAATAAAAGTTACAAAAATAAAAAGTCTTACGAAAACCGACGCTTGTTACGCTTTTCGCCCTTTTATACTAACCACTAACCACTAACCCAACCACCTACCTTTAACCCAAGCCTAACCCTTCACCCAAAAAGCCCTCTTGATATTTACAAAGGTATATAGTTAAAAAGGAGGATGATTGATTGCTTGGCAAGCCTATGGTAGGAGTACGTTCCATGCCGCTCTCGAGTGATCCACAAAAATACATTTTTGGCCGAGTGTTGAGTGATCTCCGTGAGGTATGTGAACTTGTATATAAATAGAATTTTAAAGAGGCATGTTATGCCCTAATAAGTAATTTATCTTATGAAAAGTTTTAAATAAATCATGACGAATAGGATTGTAAATAAATAAAAATAAAATTAAATAAAGAATCTTGGAAATCCCGACACTCTATGACAAGCCCAAAAACCTTCTTCTCTACCCATTCCATTTGGGAGTGTAAAGCCACATTATAAAGAGTTTTGCTTGAGGACAAGCAAAGATTCAAGTGTGGGGGTATTTGATGTGTGCAAAATGCAACATATAAATTACATCAATTGTGGCATAAAACTAACCTTTTTTTAGTACTAATGTTGGAAAAAGTGTGCTTTTGTCTTCCTTTTGTATTTTCAGGATTAAATGAGCTCAAATTAACAAAAGAAGTAAAAAGACAGCAAAATCTAACATAAATACAAGAAAAGGAACAAACGTGACATGCCCGACCCCACGACAGCATCTTCCCAAGCAAAAACAAGAAGACAGAAGACTGAACACGCCCCGTGCTCAGCCAGCACGGGGGCGTGCCCAAGTGTCAGCAGAAAAGACAAAGTGGTAGAAGCTTCTATTGCCCACCACGGGGCCGTGCTCAGCGGACACGGGGTCATGGTCAACTATAAGATTCGCACAATCCACGCAAATCTTCATAGTACAAAGATTCTTCTGCACACGGGGTCGTGCTCAGCGGACACGGGGGCGTGGTCAACTAATAAGACAAGCTGCATTAAATGAAGAAAGAGAAGGATGTGGACACGGGGCCGTGCCCACTGGACACGGGGCCGAGCCCGAGCTTCTGTTCAGCCTATAAATAGGAGTGCTTGGCTCAAGCTCAAACCATCCCTTGGCACACCACCTCTCTCACACTTCACCCACCACCCACCACCACCATAACACCATCATCCACCACCATCCTCCATTGTCTATCATAGAGTGTGTGAGTCGTCTCGGGATCCAAGTTTGATCGTAAGAGTTCTTGACAATCAAGGCCATGTTTGCCTAAGTCTCTTACATCACTTGGTGAAGACAAGTGTCTAGTGTAATACTTTTTATTTATAATCTTTTTGCACTTTTTGCTTGGTTTTGTATTAATGACTTTAATAACTAATTTCTTATGTTGAAGGTGATTCTTCTTTATCGTTTGTTCGTGGTGTCTTGACATTATTTTACTGTCTATATAAAATAAAAGATTTTCACCATTCATATCTCCACGGTCTATATGGAGGTATGTTGGCTACCTGGTCGGGGGTTAAGGGAACAGTTTGGTAAGAGTCTTGCCATTGTTCAGCGTTTAGAGGTCCTGCAATGGACCTGGGTCAAATTTAGTAGGACCTCCTTCAATACTTAACGGTATTGGATGGCGGGGCTCCAAACTCTTTGATCCCCTCATAAGTTAACTACTATTAATACTATAACCCGGCTATTTAGGAATGTATCCCTGCTGACTCAGACTACTTAGTCGAGGGTAACGTCACCTCCAAAAGAGGGGCCTACCATAATTTGCATTAATAACTTAATTAATTATCTTTCAATAATCCGACCCTTTAGGATTGTATCCTTGCTGACTCAAACTACTGGGTTGAGGGTAACGTCACCTTCAAAAGAGGGGCCTACTACAATAACTAAGATAATCTCTTAAATAAGTGCAAAAGTGCGGAAATAATCAAAGGTTACACTGTACACGAGTCGGAACCAAGTGATTCATCTTGTCTATCTGTTTTTATTTTTATTTTTATTTTTCAGCATTTTATTTAGTTTTTATTTTTCTTAGTTTAAAACATTTTTCTAAACTTTTTGATTTGATTAGACGTTGAGGATAAACCGGTTCTAAAAGCTCTTGTGTCCTTGGACGACCTCGGTATCTTACGAACACTATACTACGCTCACGATGGGTGCACTTGCCCATATGTGTGTTTAGTGTTAGTAAATATCGTGTTTTATAAATTTAAAACTTGGCTAAAAAAGTGTTAAAGGGCTTAAAATATACACCTAATATATATAACACTTCACACGCATCAGCGTAATTCCACGCGGAATTAAGCTGATGTCATCATTTCGATTTGATTTTTGACAAATTGATAGGATCGTGTACGGACCCGAAACGAGTCGATCAGAGGCGTTCTACTCAATATGAAAGGGGGAAACAGACATATTGAGTTGAATTCAGCAAGAATATCACTTTTAACTGTCGTTCTATTGATCTGATAACAATTACAAGTTTGTAGACATTTCGACAGAGCTTCGCCTCGGAAACAACCTTCCTAATTCCGTGCGAAATTAAGGAACTCTTTCAAACGGGATTATGCTGAAGTCATCAAATCCGAACAGATCTTCAAAAGGAATTACAATTTTTGTAAGTTTTAGATTGAATTATGGTCCAATTCTCTCAAGGTTTTGTTAAAACACTATTTCGCTTATGATGTGTGAAAATCAGGCCATTTTAACCATTAAAACTTGTTCAATTGATAAAAGAAGGTGTAGAAGTAAGAAAATGAGATGAAATCAAGCTGAAATCTGCAGAACTCCTCCTCCTATGCTCTGATACCACATGTAGGATCGTGAAACGACCTTAATGAGTCGATCAGAAGAGGTCTCAGACAGAATTAGAGGTGGAATTCGTTGATTCTGTCTTTGTTTAGCTTGTATAACACTAGAAATCATTAATCTGTCTTAGTTTATTGATCTGGTATCAATTTACAAGCTGTAGACACTTCGACAGAGCTTCGCCGTCGGAAACACTCAACCTAATTTCGTTTTAAATGAACCTGATCTAACCCTATTTATAGACTTCTAATTCCGCTTGAACATGACTCAAGCGGAATCACATTACAAACGAAATTAAATCTTCAAGCGGAATTAGCACTCAAACGGAATTAGCTCCTTTCAAGCGGAATTACATTCTTGACTTGATTTCTCGATCTTCGTGCCCTGAACAATGCAAGACTCGATAGACGTATGCACCAACACTGTCGACGTGTAATTCGATCTGTAACAGTGTTATATCAATATACAAGACATTCCAAGAGGAAATCAAGTTGTATTCAAGTCTGTATCATTGTTTCCGCCTTTGATATGGATTAGAACTCTTCTGATAGACTCGTTTAGATCGTTTTTCGATCCTTCAAGTGGTATCAGAGCTCAGGAGGAAGAGTTCTTGCTAAAGCAGTTTGATTTTATCAAAATTTCTGATTTTTACACCTTCTATTTCAAAATTAACAAGATTTAACGGTAAAAAATGGCTTGAATTTCACACATTATAAGCGAAACATTGTTTTAACGAATCCTTGAAAGAATTAGACTTAAAATCGAACAAAAACTTGATCAATTTTATCAAAATCTGATCGAAAAGATGACATCAGTAGCATTTCGCGCGAAATAGCCTATTTCGTTTGGATCAAATCATTCATTTCGTACGAAATACACCTTGGAACCATCATTTCGCACGAAAAGAACTGTTTGGATCTCATTTTGCATGAAAAGAGCATTTCGGATCTACATTTCGCACGAAAAGAACTGTTTGGATCTCATTTCGCATTAAAAGAGCATTTCGGATCTACATTTTTTGAAAGTTACCCATTTCGTACGAAAAGGGTTATTTCGCATCAAGACCATTTCTCTTGAAGTTCATTTCGTATCAAGAGGACCCATTTCACTTGAACATGTATTTCGTGTAAAAGTGTCATTCCGCTTGAAGAGGCCATTTGGCACCAAAGTTACCGAAACATGGAAGAAGAGTTTTACAATGCATTTGCTACACCAGTTGCTCCAGTTACAGCTGCCAAAATTGTTTACATTGAGAATGAGACGGGAACTTACCAGAAACCGCCAAAGCTTATGTACATTTAAGATTTTAAAGGATGGAAAAATCGTTTTGAAAACTGGGTGCAAGCCTATAAGTTTGACGCATGGTGTTCGCTAGATATAGATTACGTTAAACCGAAAAATGAACGTGGGATTGAAAAAGCTTTCAGTGATTATTCAGATGGTGAAAAATTAAAATACACCAGTGAAAAAAATGATGATTAGTCTTCGCCAACAATCCGTAAAAGAAGATATTTTTGTGTTGCTTCAACATAATAATACTGCTAGATCAATTTGGTTGGCGTTGATTAACAAACTTAAGGGAAGTGCTGATATGATAAAGAACAAACAAGCTTTACTAAAGAAATCATTTGATATGTTTGTAGCTTTTGAAGGTGAAACAACAAAAATGACAATTGATAGATATTGTCATCTGGTTCTGGAAATGGGAAGAATGGAAATAAAGAAAGACGACGATGAATGGGTTGATAAGCTAGCCGATGCGTTACCATAGAATAAATGGGGTACATATTTGTTGATCTTAAAACATATGAGAAAATCAGAAAGTATGAATTTGGTAAAGTTCATTCAGAAGATTGAAGAACATGAATTGGATATTCAGAAAACCTCTATCATGAGTAATCCAAATGCTCAACAAGATGTCAGTTTATACTACAGAGGAAACAAATTTGAGACTACTATGAGTCCAAAGATTAAAACTGCTTTCAGTGCTGATAGTTCTTCTAGAACTAATGGTAGTACTGTCACTCAGAGTGGTGCATTTTCATCACCATATTCAAGTTTCGACCCAAATTTCACAACACCAAGTCCTCAACGACAGAGTGCAACAAATCTGCAATTCAATGTTACTTTAAATATTCAAAATGGTCAAAATCTCTCTCCAGAAGTGGCTAAGCAACACATGGCATCACTTGTTGCTATGTTAGAATCATATGAAAGCTTAGTTGCTGGACGTATTCGAAATCCGATGCTCACCAAAGAGGATTATGACCAGATTGATGCTGAAGAACTTGAATTTATGGACATCAAGTGGTGTTTAGCCAGTGCAGTAAGAAGAGCAGAAAAATTCACACAAATCACTAGAAGAGATGATTTTCGTGAAATGGGTGCATCTCCAATAGGGTTTGATAAATCGATGGTTACTTGTTTTCATTGCAAAGAAAATAGACATTTTAAACGAGAATGCAAAAATAAAGAAGCAACCGGAAGACAAGAAAAGAACGATTATTATCAAAAATCAATTTTTCATCAAATTGATCAACAACCGCCATCATCCCGTGCCATTGAAGTTGAAAAGAAAAAAGCTTATCTTGTTAATCAAGATGATGAAAAAGTAGCAGAGGGATTTAGCTGGGACAAATACATTCCGGCTGATTCAGGTCTTGTTGCTCGAATCTTGGAAGAAGAAGAAATCAAATCTAAGCCAAAAAGAACGAAGATTTTCAGATCATCAGAAAGTGATGAAGATACCGATGATGAGGAAGAATACATTAATAATGCTAGAAAAAGTTTAGACTCATTCAGTTTTAATTTGTTTTTTGCAGATAAGATCGAGATGTTGAATGAGAAGAAGGCTGCTAGATTGAAAAGAGAGTTGGAAGCAAGAAGGATTGTTGAAGAAAACGCAAAGTTGGAAGCTGAAAAAGCAAAAGCTGAAGAAAATTCGACAGAAAAGGTCGAAGATGAAGAGTGTGAGGTAAAAGTAGAATTTGATGAAGAACCGATGATTGAGAAGGTGGTAGAGAAAATTGCTGAAGTGGAGAAAATAGTTGAAAAAATCGTCGAGGTTGAGAAGATCGTCGAGGTTGAAAAAATCGTCGAAGTTGAAAAAATTGTTGAAGTCGTGAAACCTTGTCTAAAATGATTGGAGTCTTGCAAACATTGTGAAGAGAAAGACAAGAAGATCCGTGAACTTGAAGAGATGAAAGAAAAGTTGTTGTTTGATGTGAAGTTTGTGAAAGAGTCGTATGATGTGCTAAACAGAACAGTTGATGGTTTGAAAAAGACAAATTTGGAAGTTGATGCTGCTATGACAATGATGAGTTCAACATTAATGACGAAGCAGAAGGTCATCAATGAGTATTTTGAAGATTGTGCAAAGCTAAAGCAGGATTTGGAACTCAAAAAGATTGAAAGTGAAAGAATTAAACGATTGTTGTTGAGTTATACTACTTGTGATTATTTGATTGACAGGGTTTATCCTACTGTTGCAGGTCTTGAAGCTTTTCAAGATAAAAAGACGGAAGATACAGATGCTGGTAAGAAACCAAATGTCAAGTATAATAAGTGTCCGCCCCCGATTTGGAATAGTTATTCTCCCAGAAAGCCTAATGAGGAACGATTAAAAAAGGCTGTCAACATCAAGTTAAAGTCTGAAACCATTGATGAGTTACCAGATAACATTGACGTCACATTCACAGCGTCTGACACTGATCATGAGTCTGAGTTATTAAAGAAAGTAGTCGATCAGGTGTTGGATATGGATGAAGAGTCAAAGTCGGAGTCTAAATCTGAAAGTTCGAGTTCATCAGACAAGAGTCCGAGTTCACCGGTCAAAAGGGTTTACAATAAAGAATTTCTGATATCAAAAAATAATTTGAATGACGAAACATTCAAAGTTGCATATACTTTGAAAGATTCTGACAAATTATTTTCTGATGAAAAATTTCTAATAAGAAGTGTTAAAACTGAACAAATCAATCAGATTTTCAAATTGACATAAATCAATATTTCTGAAATAAAAGATTTAAATATTTCTGAAAAACCTAAAAAATACACTTCAAGGATTCAACAAAGAGTAAACAAGAAAATGGGTTACGGTTCTGGTTACGGTTTTCAAAAGAAACCAAACCATAACAGTAATTTCAAAAAGAAGGGATTAGGTTTCATACCCCCAGAAAATTATAAAAATGAGAAAACTTATAAACCAAAAACTAAATTTGTTTCACGTACAAGTTCAGAGGAAGAGAAGGAGAAACTATTTAGAAAACAGTCAAATCAAGAGTTTTTCGCTGAAAGAAAGAAGAATCTGGTGAAAGAATCTGAGAAAAGAGTTGAAAGAAGAACCCGTTTCAAATGCCAAGAAGTTGGACACATTGCTTGGAACTGCCCAATGTCCAATAACACAAAACAGGGAGTTACTTCTAATTCAGTTTTGAAAAAGAAATGTGTTGATAAAACAAGACAACCAACTGAAAGTTTTAAAAGGTTCAAAGATTCGACTTTCGAAACTGGTGAAAGTTCGAAACGTTTTTACAAAAGAAAAGTTGATTTGAACAAACAGAAATGGGTTGTTAACCTGAGAGTAGTTCTGACAATGAATCTGACTCGTCAAAGTCAGAGGAGTCATTTGTTGTGAAAAGTTATGAGAATTCTGTTCCAGAAATGAACAATGAAAACTTTCCGCCATTGTCGAAAGATAATTTGAAATCCAAAGTTGGTAAGATTGAGATTTCAGATCAATTCTTCTCTGGTAAGGAATAATTTGATGTTGAAAAAGTTTTTAATGGAAAAGTAAAACATATCTTTGGAAAGATGGTTGATGGTAAGGTAAAGGATGTGAAAGATTTTTACAAATAAAAAAGATGGTGGTATAGAGATGATTCAAAATCACCCAAGGCTGGTCAGGTTTGGGTGACAGCTTTTTCTACTTAAAACCCTGACTTGCCGGAGCTCCCAAGTTGGTAATCGTGGAGCAGGAATCGGCATCTTTCTTGAGAAATTCATATCTGTGATATTTTGACTTGCAAGATTTATCAAGGACATTAAGTTGTACTTGATTTATATTTCTTACAAGTGGTATTGTTGGTTGAACCTACAAGTGTTAAATTTTTCATATGATCGAATGAACAATGTGATGAACCCCTAACCTACAAATGGTTTGAGAAAATTTCAACAAAAACCATTTTGATAAAAACAAACTTAAGTGTTTTGAAATCATAATGGGAAAATAGTTTGTTGTAAGGGGGAGTTCTAATTGTTTATGCCAAGTGGATGGTGAATTGAAGCTTGAAAATCAGTTGTCACTTTACTTGTATAGTTTGTTTTCAAAATTTTCGCTAAATGATTTTGAATTTTAAGGGGAGTAAGAAATTTCAGAAAATCCAAAAACATTAAAAATTTGAAAAAGCAAAAAACATGAGAAAATTCAAAAATGTGTTTTGTTGTATAAAAGAGAAAACGATAGTACATCAGTGGACTATCACAGCACGCTAAAGAATTGGAAAGTCAAATGTGATAAACGATCTCACTGATGATATGCCAGTAGGTTTTTATACATTTAATAGATTGTTTTCGAGATATAAACCTAAAAATCAAGATTTTCTTATCTCGTGGGGAACATCTCTCGGATATATGGGTAACCCCCGAAATCTTGTTTGAAAGACCCCTCTTTCTGAGATACTAGGTCTTTATGCTTAGTGATATCTGGGGTATTATCCCGGGACTTCTGATTTTGCGGAAGCAATGGCCTAGTCCCCGTATAATACTTTCCGCTTGCTTGAAATAAAATCACCTCCCTCAGCATAAAAATGATGAAACATTGCAAAATGCTAATCATGTGCTGTTGAAGAAAAGATTCTCTAAAGGGAACACACCTAAAGTCGAAGCCATCATCTCTCTGATTTTGCGGAAGCAATAGTCTGAGCTCTCATGGCCCTCGCATTTAACCATTTACATATATCATCTAGGTATACTCACCTGTAAGACTGAATATTGGGATCTGGATACAGGAGTATATTCTGAGGTGGGACACGCGAATGAGTTTAAATCAATTAAAACATTAATCTCGTATCTCGAAACAGTTGAACTTTGTGTGAAAATTTAAGTGGATCAGTATACTGACAATCTAAGTGAATTGTTTAGAACTTAAAATGTTTAAAGCTTAATGATGCTAAGTGATTTGTCTTATAAACTGATATGATCCTCTTACACAGACTCGCAAAAACATTGTTTGTAAATATTTCTTTACTGCATTTCATTACAAAATCAAAAAAGATTTTTAGTATGTTTTAGCATAATTTTTGAAAATACAAAAAGATTTTCGACAACTGATGATGAAAAGCTGATTTTCAAAATTCTGAGTGCTAAACATGATGAACAAATTGTTTGGGAGAGTTTGATTGAAATGAAATTTAATTTTGAAAAGATTATAGGTTCATTAAATTGAATCCAAATTGAAATGTTTTGATTACAAGTGGTAAGCAGGGATTCTAAATTTGTTATATCTTATCTATTATGAAACTTATGTTTTGGGTAGAGACTGTGCAGGTTAGCCAGGTTTCGAATCATGAATAGATGCAGAATAGAGCCAGGAATCGATCCTGAACCTGTGAAAGCAAGACTACGATCCCAGCACAACTCAAGGGAGAATTTGCTAGCTAAGGGGAGTCTGAAGATGCAAAAGACAGATTCGATTCCAGAGGTTCACGCTAACTGCTGATGCTGATGAACTTAAGAAATCAAGAGATCTGATCAAGAAAATGTGAAGATTGTTAGATCAACTTTCATGGGGGAGGTTAGTTGATGAGAGAAGACAATATAGAGTCTGAGGATACTTACACTGTTAGATACGTTGGAAGAGTACGAAGACTGATAAAGACTGACGACTGTGAAGACTCGACACCGAAGACTTCGTCAACATCCAAGGGGGAGTCTGTAGGTGCATATGTCTGTCGACTTCGTCTTGTATCGAGTCTTGTATTCGTTTAGATAAATCAGGGCATGAAAAACGAGAAATGTATAGTGTGAAGTCATTTTGCACGAAATAGTAGAAGCTATTTCGTACGAAATGAGCATAGCCATTTCGCACGAAATGGTTATTGCCTATTTCGTGCGAAATACCCACTCCTATAAATAGCTGATGTGCTGAGTCATTTGTAACTTTTTTCTGATTCCGGTACCGAACTGTTGTCGACGTGTAATTCGATCTGTAACAGTGTTATATCAATATACAAGACATTCCAAGAGGAAATCAAGTTGTATTCAAGTCTGTATCATTGTTTCCGCCTTTGATATGGATTAGAACTCTTCTGATAGAGTCGTTTAGATCGTTTCTCGATCCTTCAATTAATAGTAGTTTACATATGAGGGGTTCAAACTATTCGCACCCCCTCCATCCAATACCAGTGGGTATTGGAGGAGGTCCTAGTAAGCTTAAACCAGGTCCTCGCAGGATCTATACATTGAACGAGACAAGAACTTTACCAAACCTTCCCCCTAAACCCCAACCAGGTAGTCAACATGCCTTTATATAGACCGTAAAGACATGAATGGTGACATCATTTACTTTATATAGACAGTAAAGTAACCTCAAGACACCACGAGAAAATGATAAAGAAAATTCACCTTCAACATAAGAACTAGTTATTAAAGTCATTAATACAAACCCAAATAAAAAGTGCCGAAAGATTAAAAATCAAAAGTAATACATAAAAGATTTGTCTTCACCAAGTGATGTAAGAGGCTTAACCAAACATGGCCTTTGATTGGAAAGAACCCTTACAATCAATCTTGGATCCCAAGACTACTACACACTCTAAAGATGCATGATGGATGATGGTGGTGGGTGTTGGTGTTGTAGTGGTGGTGGAGTGGTGGCAAAGTGGGAGAGTAGTGGTTTGCCAAGGGATGCGTTTCAAGTGAACCAAGCATCCCTATTTATAGCCTGAACAGAGCTCTGGCCACGGCCCCGTGTCCAGCGGGCACGCCCCGTGGCCATCCTTTTCTCTTCCTTCATTAATTACAAGTGTCAGCAGAGGGCCCCACACGACCCCGTGTCTCCTGGGCATGGCCCCGTGGTCAACTATTTGTTGTACTATCAAGATTCTGCATATCTTTGCATTGACCACGTCCCGTATTGAGCTGGGCACGCCCCTGTGGTGGGCGTGGAAGCTTCTACAGTTTTGTCTTTTGTGCAGGCTCCTGACCACGCCCTATGCCCAGCTGGGCACGACCCCGTGGTCAGTCTCTGTTTCCTTGTTTTTGCTTTGGGGATGCTGCCGAGGGGTCGGGCATGTCACGTTTATTCCTTCTTTTTGTATTTATGTTAGTTTTGGCTGCTTATTTGCTCCTTTTGTTCTTTTAAGCTCGTTTGGTTCTATAAATTCAAAAGGAAGAAAGAAACACGTTTTTTCCAACATTAGTACTAAAAAAGGTTTAGTTTTATGCCTCATTTGATGTAATTTATATGTTGCATTTTACACACCTCACTTGGGTACTGGTTGGTTGAAAATTATAATGAAAGAACAAACAATCTAAATGTTGGAAACCATATAATACATATCAATGAAGAATTGATAAACTCTTTAATAGGTATACCGAATGGAGACGTGGCCGTGAAGGGGAAAAAAAGTTCAACAACTAATGACCAAGTAGTGGCTGAGTGGAGAGCACAGTTCAAAGGGTCCGCCTGGATTAACAGACCAAGTGTGAAGCTCCACTTTGATAACATCTTGCCTGAGATGGATAACTTCAGGAGAAACTTCTGCCTAAATTTCCTTGTAGCATTCTTCAATATAATTGGGCATGCAAGTGATAATGCGGTTGTCAACCAATAGTTCTTGCATAACATTAAACAAAACGTTCAAATAAACGAACTGAACTGGTGTGGTTATCTCATCCAATGCTTGTAACACTCCAAAACCGCATGGTTTCCAAAAAAGCATTTCATAGGGCCCTTGATTATACTTGCGGTAAGAAAACAATTTCCATATATAATAGTTTGCACAAAATAACAATTTAAAAAATAAAAATGTCTTGTGTTACAGCTTGCCTTGCTGAATGATGCTTGCAAAAGAAAAAGGTTGGAACGAAAAGAAGGATACCTGATTGAGTGGGTTATAACGAGAACTCTTGACATGTTTGAGAGTGTACTGGTTAAGAGGAAATATGGTGGAGAGCCAAAAATCCATGATGGCAAAGAAGTTATAAAGAAAACTGTTAAGAAAGATAAGGAAGCCACACCCAAGACAACAGACAAAATGCAGGGTGTTAATGAAGAAGATGCTGATGGTGATGATGTTGAGAATGAAGATGAAGATGATGTTGACAATGTTATGAGCATGTTGATAATGATCATCAACAGGTTGATGATGATGACGGTTTTGATCATGATGATCATTATGATTATGCTGAACTCGACCCTGAAGTGTAAAACACCATGCAAATCAATGATGAGAATGAAGAGGCTTTCACTCAAAGGGTAGTGGCTGAAGATGTAGAAAGCTAGAACATGATGTTTGAAGTTTCTTCATCAGGGAACCATGCACTAGTCAGAGTACTAACACAGTATGAAGACCATGGTGCTGGTGAGGAACAACGAAACAATGAAGTTGAGGAGGTATGTTGTTCGAATAATAAGTTTAACAAAAAAAACCAAACGCCATACTTAATAAATTCTTTTTTTTATTTAACAGGCAATGGTTGAGAAGTTGGGTGGGGCATACAAAGAATTAGAAGACTGTTACAAGAAAACAAGGACATTGTTAAAACAGTCAAAGATTGAACATCCAAACAGCCTCTTGGTACACATTAAATACTCACATTGTCTGACATTGTTAGAGAACATGCCAAAATTTGTTGATGAAAATGCCAAGGAAGTAGCAGCTAAGAGAGAAGAAAGTGAAAATGAACATGAGGTTGAAAGGGAAGTTGAAGGTGAAAGGGAAGTGGAAGTGGAAGGGGAAGGGGAAGGAGAAGGGGAGGGGGAGATGGCTGGAGAACAAAACGCCATAGAAGTGCAAACAGTTGTTGATGAAAACGCCAAGGAAGTGGCCAATGAAAGAGAGGAAGGTGAAAATGAAGATGAGGTTGAAAGAGAAGCTGAATGTGAAAAGGGATGGGAAGGAGAAGGGGATAAGGAGAAAGGGAAAATGAAGGGGAAGAGGAGATTGTAACGACCCGACTTTCCGAGTAAAGTCAAAGTACAAGTCAAAGTCAAAGTCAGGTCGTTACTCAGATCTGACATTCCTTGCTTAATTATTGCTTTGTACTCTCGAGATTCGATAAACGATATTTTGGTTAACGATTTTAAACGATATTTTTAAACTACGTTTTACAACGCATTCACAACGCTTACTTCAAACGCAGTTATCGCATTTTAACGCAGTTTGCAACGCATGCTATTTAAGTGCACTTTATCGCATTGTTACTTCACGCTATCACAACGCAACGCAACGCAAATTCGAAACGTAGTTATTGGTATTGTTCTATGTGTGTGTTATTATGTTCTTTACTTGGGTGTGCCTTACATATGTTTGTGATGTTATTCGCAAACGCAATCGCAACTCCATCACAACGAAATCTCATTGCATCTTGAAACGCAAATTTACTTTTATGCATATTAGGAGTTATGTTATTTGTGTAACTACTTGTTTAAAATGTTATGTGGTTATCTCATCGCAACGCTTACTCGCAACTCGCTTAAACGCAACGCAACGCAACGCTTAACGCACGAAAACGAAAGTCGGAAAACAACAAAACGCAAGCCATCTGATCGAATGACCCTTCGATCGAATGGTCATCCAACCAGATGACCATCCGATCAGATGGCCATCCGATCGACTGGCCATCTGATCCACTCTCTTGCACTGTCTTACTTCCCCTCTCACTATAAATACCCGTACATTCCACTGTTCACTTGATGTGACAGCTCTATCTGACGCAACTCGCTCCCAGCTCGTTTTCAAGCACTTTTCACTCGATTCAAGGCCGTTCCATAAGTATTTCACCCTAAATCTTGTACTTCCATCATCAACACACACTTTCTCATCATTTTCTCCATCAAAGTCATACTTTCCCACCATGAAATCACCGGGTTTGGACTCTTTGAAGGTGACGTCATCACTGGTTCCGATGGAAACTGTGTGTGACCTCATCTCATCAAAGTTTGTTCAGAACTAAAGGATTTCAACATTATTTCACACAAATATCAACAAGATTTCGACATTTATCAACTGTTTTCACACTTATCTTCAACTTTTCTTCACTTTCTACTCAAAACCGGTGGAATCCAGACTCGTTAAGGTTTTCTACTCGTTCTCTAGTTGAGAACCGGTTTGAGAACGGATTTCCACCGAAGAGACGACGGATTCATGGGTTAAACATGAAAATCTGTCAATAACAGCTAAGTCTGATCGAATGGGGTGATTCCCATCCGATCGGCTAAGCTGGACTTGGTGTGGTTTCCCGTTGTTTGACACGACGTCATGCCGTCTCCGCTAAAACTCAAAACTATTAACTTATAAAATTTCACGAGCTTTTCAAAACATCAGTTCGCCGATCGAATACCCATCCGATCGGATAACTATCTGATCGCATGACTATTCGACCAGGTGACTTGTACTTCAAGACTTAACGATTTGATCAAAACTTCAAAGAATATCACACTTTCAAACGAATAGCCATCCGACCGAATGGCCATCCGTCTGGATGACCATCCAATCGAATGACTTGATTTATACTACAACGAAAACTTCAAAGTTTCAAAATGATTTACAAACACACTCACCCAATCGAATGACCAACCGTCCGGATGGCCATCTGCCCGGATGACCATCCGTCCGGATGGCCATCCGATCGACTCACCATTCGACACTTCTCTCATCCAACGCACAGTTTACACGTTGTTCAAACGCTTACCCTATCGTTCTATGCTCATGCTAATCTCCAAAGCGCTCCCTTCAATCCAAGGTTGTGTCTATTGTTAAGCACATATTGTGAGTATACTCGAACCCATTTTTCTTTAAACGCACTTTGGGTGTAACATACGTTTTCTATATCAAATCACATCGAACACATAACGCAAACACTTTTAACGCTAACCGCTCTCGCATGTTATACGTGACTCGATGAATGCTTGTATGTTATGTTTACACAGTGATTGTTTGCCTGACACCTTAGCAACGATAGTACTATAGTTTGGACTCAGCACTTGTTGTGGATAGGGGTTGTTAAGGCTTTTACTTCACATGGTCACAGTGGTGATAATGTGTTGCGCATTCTATAACTCGCAGTTATGTCGGTTGCATATGTCATTGTCAATAACTTACTTGCTTCACATTTCTACGTGTTACATGCTGGTTATGCGTAAACGGTTACGCTATACTCTATGCTATTAAACTTGTGTACTCACCTTTACACTCTGTGTATTGACTTTATTTTAACGTATGTGATAGGTTGATAGGATGCTTGCTTGATGAAACGAAGTAGGTGGTCTAGAAACGTCATTCAATAAAATCTAAGTTGTCGGAATAGTTTGCTTGTTTATGAGACTACTATTTGTAATGATTGTTTTTCTTATATGTTATTGGTATGGGACTTTAACGTGAAACATAATGAAATTAATAGTTGTTATGGATACTCGTGAACAATCTGTTTCGCTCAGTGCCACGCCCCAATGTTTCCGCCATCGGTTGGGGTGTGACAAATTGGTATCAAAGCCATAACTATAGGGGATTAGGAAAGACACGACCTAGTCCGGGTTTGATGTCTTAGAATTGACCTAGTCTATAGTCTAAGTACCAACAGACCGCCTTGTGCGAACCCAGTAGGGGTTCTGCACGAGCTTGTTTCTGTTACTCTCTCGAACTCGCGAAAACTACACCTTTATGTGAACACCGCATACTACAGCTCCGCGCAAAGCCAGCTTTTCCTAAAGCTGGAATACTACAAAGCTTTTCCTAAAGCTGACACAACACACACGTTTTCGAAAACACTCGCATAACACAATCGAGTGATTTGGTCGAGATTAGGCGTGAAAACCAAGAACTCTCGATAAGATCACTCATTCAACGCAAAATTTTTACTATTAACACGAGAATTTTCGTTGAGTCAGGAGTGAAATCCATATCTCGACAAAATTTTCTATGTCTATTCTGTGCTTATACCGCACTATTAGGAACAAAGTTGTTAAGTTAGGGGTGAAACCCGCATCTTAATGACTTGTTCCGCTCTCTATTTGGTTTTACAAAACTCTCACCAAATTCTCGATGGATTCCAATGATTTGAGCTACGTGGTAGCCAAAAGCATGTGTGCCGTTCGCCTGGATTGAGGCGAGAGCACAGTCTAGAAGGCCAAAACGTGTACTCGAGGTCTTTGTGGATAGTCAAATCACTTTGGGTAGTCGCAGTCTAAACAGCCAGACATTATGTTTTGATTCTGATCTCGCAACCGCTGACTCTGTGGATCATTGATTTTATGTGGTTTATGTTTTTAAATGTTTATATGTTTCGATTTTGGAGACTTTTACTCTTTCCGATCATCAAACGCGCATGACTCGCACTGCACTATTATCTCAAAACGCTAACAAATCGCAGCCAAACTATGACTTCTCGTTGCGCTACGCTACCCGTTATCGCTACTCGCACTCGTAATTCTCAAACGCGCTCGCGCACTTGAAAGATAGGTGAATACGTGCAAAATATGTAGGTGAATACGTGCAAAATGTAGGTGAATACGTGCAAGCTATGTGTTTACGTGAATTATGTGCTCCTATGTGCTTACGTTCTTATGTGGATTATGTGCCTACGTGACTATGTGCCTATGTGTTAGACGTGTTCCTGATGCTTTATCAAGTAATAATAAGTATGGTGGTTAAACGCTAAACTTTTTGAAACCTGATATAATCGAATCTCCCCTAAATCATACGACGATGTCTGCTGTAGACAATATCTTCCCTTGGCTCTCACACTCGCTGAAACACTCAGAGAAGCAGAGATGACAAGCGCATCGCTTCTCTAGTCGCCAATGAAATGGCTAAGGTCATACCTCAGATTGTGAGCGAGATCAATGAGGCGAAGAGCAGCTCCTCCGTCGAATCTAAGAGCGATACGCCTAAATCTCCCTTCAACTTTAAACAATTCAAGGCCTGCGGTCCTAAAGAATTCATTGGTGAAGATGGGACCAGTGCCATGTTTCAGTGGTTTGACTCGATTGAAGCCACTCTCCGTCAAAGCGGATGCACAAACAACCTCCGCACTGTTAATGCTACTAGAGTTTTTCATTGCAGGGCTCTGGACTGGTGGATTGCGGAGCGCAACAGGCGCGGTAACAATGCAGCCTATGGACTCTCTTGGGAGGAACTGAAGGAAGTCATGATGAAAGAACTATTTCCCCCACATGAACTCCAAAAGCTGGAAAACGAGTTTTGGGGTATCAAGTAAGAAGGATGTGATAATGCTGGTCTCACCGCTCGCTTCAAATAACTCAGTATCATCATTCCTGGTCAAGTGTCAACACCCGACATCACAATCAAGAAATACATTCGCACTCTACCTGATTGTGTTACCGATTTTGTTCAAGCAATTAAGCCTACTACCATTGAGGAAACCTTCCAGCTCGCCGCTGAAATCAATGATAAGCGAGTTTTGGCTGGTTATTTCAAGATCTCAAGCAAGAATCTCCACCAGGTCACCGCTAATTCTGCTACTCCCGCACCTGAAATCGCAGCATCTCAAGTTTCAAAGTCATCACGTCAAGGATGCAAGCGCAAGGGTAACGACAACAAGAACTGTGCTGCAACTTCCTTTCCTCTCAACACTGTTCCAATCCAACGCCAGAACCAGAACCGACAATCGCGGCAGCTGTGACCAACGCACCGCCTGCTAAGCGTGCGTACACTGGTCCTCATCCTTTGTACCCTACTTGCACCTATCATCACCCAGCTGGAATAGCTTGCCGTTTCTGTGTCCACTGCAATATCTACGGACACTTCACCGCAAACTGTCGCACTGGTCCTCGTCAGCAAGCTCAAGCTCAAGCTCCTCCTGCATTGCCAACTCCACTCCCTGCTCCTTAGGGTAACCAAGCAGCTCCTGCTCCCACTGCTCATGCACGAGCCTGCTTCTCTTGTGGTGACCCTAACCATTTCGCTAACGTCTGCCCGAATCGAGTGGTGAAACAAGAACCACAGCAACCACCGCAACAGCAGCAACAACAACAAGAGCAGCAGCAGCAACAGCCACAGCAACAAACAGCCCGCGGAAGAGCCTTCAACATCAATGTCCAGGCTCAAACTGACAACAATGTTGTCAATGGTACGTTTCTCATTAACAGTATTTATGCTTCGTGTTTATTTGATACTGGAGCCGATAGCTGTTTTGTGTCGTTTGAATTCGAGAAGCTCCTAAACCGTAAATGCGCTAACCTCCCAACAACGTTCGACGTAGAAATTGCCACCGGAAGAACCGTCACCATTAGTTCCGTACTCCGTGATTGTACCCTGAACTCAACAATCACGTTTTCCCGGTCGATCTTATCCCTATGCAGCTTGGTAGCTTCGATATCATAGTAGGCATGGATTTTCTTCGTGAAAATCGTGCTGAAATCGTTTGTTTCAAAAAGATGATTTGTTTCTCTCTTTCAAACGGTGATCAACTCTGTGTTTACGACGAAATATCTTCGAAGGAACAGAAACTCATGTTGTGCATTCAAGCAAGCAAGTATCTCCGAAAGGAATACATAGCTTTCTTGGCTCACATTGTAGTAGCGGAGAAGGAAAAGAAAGAGAAGGCAATGGAAAAGGTACTTGTGGTTCGTGATTTTCCTAATGTCTTTCCGGACGATTTACCTGGTCTACTGCCGTCTCGCGATATTGATTTTTGTATCGACCTCATTCCTGAAGCTAACCCTGTCGCTAAACCCCCTTATCGTCTCGCTCCGTCTGAAATGCGCGAACTCTCCAGTCAACTCCATGAATTGCTTGATAAAGGCTTCATACGCCCTAGCACATCTCCATGGGGCGCACCTGTCCTTTTCATTAAAAAGAAGGATGGATCGTTCTGAATGTGCATCGATTATAGGGAACTCAATAAGCTTACTATCAAGAATCGCTATCCCTTACCCCGAATCGACGATTTATTTGATCAATTGCAAGGCGCTAGGTGTTTCTCTAAGATCGATCTACGCTCGGGTTATCATCAGTTACGAATTCAAGAGGAAGATATCCCTAAAACCGCTTTTCGAACCCGTTACGGCCATTATGAATTTGTCGTTATGCCCTTTGTTCTTACCAACGCACCCGCGGTTTTCATGGATTTGATGAATCGCATGTGTAAGCCCTTTCTCGACCGCTTCGTCATCATGTTTATCGATGATATCCTTATCTATTCGAAGTCGAAAGCCGAACATGCGCAACATCTTCGTTTGGTTCTCGAGTTTTTCCAAGGGAATCGCCTCTACGCCAAGTTCTCCAAGTGTGAATTTTGGCTTGAGGAGGTTCAATTCCTCGGTCACATCGTCAACAGTCAAGGTATTCACGTCGATCCCGCGAAGACTGAAGCAGTTAAGAGTTGGATTACACTGAAAACTCCGTCCGAAGTCCATTCTTTCCTCGGATTAGCGGGATATTACCGTCGATTTATCGCTGATTTCTATAAAATTGTCATTCCTCTCACCTCTCTTACGGGACAAGCCTTTTGTTTGAGGAACCGAACAAGAGGAAGTCTTTCAAACTCTAAAGCGTATGCTTTGCAACGCTCCCGTACTCGCGCTATCCGATGGAAATGACGACTTGCAGTCTATTGCGATGCCTCTAACCTAGTTCTTGGTTGTGTTCTTATGCAATGAGATAAGGTTATCGCGTACGCCTCTCGTCAGCTGAAAGTCCATGAGAAAAAAATACACAACCCACGATCTTGAACTCGGTGCAGTTGTTTTTGCGTTGAAGATTTGGCGACACTACCTTTATGGTACCAAGTGTACGGTCTTCACTAACCATAAGAGCCTACAACACATCATGAACCAGAAAGAACTGAATATGCGCCAACGCAGATGGGTTGAACTTCTCAATGATTACGACTGCGAGATTCGCTACCACCCAGGCAAAGCAAATGTCGTTGCCGATGCTCTTAGCCGACGAAGCTATTTACATAGTATTCGTAACGTTCAAGCCCAACACGACCTCGAAGCTCTCATTCGCGACGTTCAACACGCCTGTTTTACCGAACGCACTTTGAAGAAAGAAAGAATTCTCGGAACCGAAAGCCAACTAGTAAACAAGCCTAATGGTATTTTTCACTATCTCGATCGTATTTGGATAACCAGCCACAATAACTTGCGCGGGATATTACTGACTGAAGCCCACAAATCACGATATTCCATTCATCCCGGTGCCGACAAGATGTACCAGGACCTGCGTGCCAGGTATTGGTGGCCTGGAATGAAGAAGTATATCGCTCTCTATGTTTCGAAATGCCTGACTTGCTCGAAAGTCAAGGCTGAACACCAACGACCCTCTGGTTTACCGGTACAACCCGAAATCCCAATGTGAAAATGGGAAAGTATAGCTATGGATTTCATTATGAAACTCCCGCGTACGCCATCAGGTCACGATAGCATTTGGGTTATCGTTGACCGTCTTACGAAATCCGCTCACTTCTTACCAATACGAGAAGAGTATAAGGTTGAACGATTAGCACGAATCTATACCGACGAAGTCATTTGTCGACATGGGACACCTCGTGACATCATCTCTGACCGCGATGGTCGATTTACCTCGCGCCTTTGGGAAACTTTTTCAATCCGCTCTCTGTACCATTCTTAATCTCAGTACCGCATTCCATCCCCAGACCGACGGTCAGACTGAACGCACGATTCGCACCCTTGAAGACATGTTTCGTTCGTGCGTTATAGATTTTGGTGGTAATTGGGATTCACATTTACCTTTAGTCGAATTCTCGTACAACAACTGTTATCACTCTAGCATTCAAATGGCACCATTTGAGGCATTATATGGAAGAAAATGTCGATCGTCTATTGTATGGCATGAGATCGGAGACGCGCAAATTACCGGTCCTGAGTTATTACGTTTATGTAACAATTTGCGTATAACTTTCCAGAAAGCTATTAAAAACTTGAAATTGAACTAGAATTGATATGTGTAAATGTCACCTTTAATTGTACAAACACAGAGAATGAAACACAAGATTTCATTGGATTCGTATTTGTATGATGGTTGTAAAGGCAAAACTGTCACAAAACCAAAACGCCAAACAGGGCAGATGTGCAGGAGAAGGGTGATAAGGACAAAACGCCAGACATCACAAAGTTGATGCAAGATAACACAATTTTAAACCCAAAAAAGCTGCCTGGTGATGAAGAAGATGATGAAGATTATGAAAATAAAAAGGAAAAGATTGTGGAAAAAAGGAGAAGAGAGAATCAAAGAAGAGTAGGGCATGTTTGTCACCTTATGTCAGGAGTCAAGTGGTTATACATGCAGCAAGGGTGGCACAAGAAAACAACATTTCCACATACATATTCATTGGATGTGGTGACTGGATGTATGTACATTTCTTTCTTCTAAAAAGCGCCAAACTTTGCATTTGTTACGTTAAAAATATACATGCTGTAACAACCATAAAAAAACGAAGAAATCCTGCATTCTTCTAAAAAGTCCCTAATCGACTCGTAATCGAAACTCCAAGCACGCACGACGAGGACCAGCATGAAAAATGAAGAAATCTTTTCTTCAACCACGTCGCGCTACGCAACGGTGCTAATGTAGATTGGTCGCGTGACGCGACCCAATTATTCACCGCCTGAGACACGAGGCGGACACGTTTGGCCCACGTGGCAGACCTACTGGCTGAATCATGCCAGCTATACCCTGATAGATATAGTCGTTTCACTTCTCATTTTTGGAAAAGTTTCCAAAATGCTATGAGGACACGACTAAATTTAAGTACAGCGTATCACCCTCAATTAGAAGACATGCTAAGGGCATGTGTAATAGATTTTGGAGGAAGTTGGGACGATTATTTACCATTAATAGAATTCTCCTATAACAATAGTTATCATACAAGCATTAATGCTGCCCCATTTGAAGCACTTTATGGACCAAAGTGCCGAACTCCAGTATGTTGGGCAGAAATAGGAGAAAGTCAATTATCAGGTCCCGAGATTGTACAAGAAACCACTGACAAAATAATTCAAATCAAGGGAAGGTTAAAAACAGCACGAGATCGACAAAAGAGCTACGCCGATGTAAGCCATTGGAATTTCAAGTTGGAGACAGCGTGCTATTAAAAGTTTCTCCATGGAAAGGAGCAGTCCGATTCAGTAAGAAGGGAAAGCTAAGTCCCAGGTATGTCGAGCCATTTAAAGTCATTCAGCGAATAGGACCAGTTGCTTATCAGCTACAACTACTAGAAGAAATGGCAGGCATACATGATGTATTTCATGTATGTAACCTTAAGAAGTGTTTAGCTGATGAATCACTGATAGTATCTCTTCAAGACATAGAGGTAAATGAGAAGTTGAAGTTTGTTGAGAAACCTCTGCAAATTGAAGATAGAAAGATTAAGAATCTTAAATACAAGAGGTTAGTTCTGGTCAAAGTGAAATGGGATTCGAAAAGAGGACCAGAATACACATGGGAGATAGAGTCAGAGATGAAACGAAAATATCCTTACTTGTTCCAGTAAGTCTCGATGACGAGATTTAAAACAAGGTGAGGAGGATGTAACAACCATCAAAAAGTCCCTAAACGACTCGTAACCGAAACTCAAATCACGCTCGACGAGGACCAGCACGAAAAACGAAGAAATCTTGTCTTTAACCACGTCACGCTACGTGACGGTGCTAATGTAGATTGGTCACGTGATGCGACCCAATTATTTACCGCTTGAGACATGTGGTGGACACGTGTCGCCCACGTGGCAGACCTACTGGCTGACTCATGCTAGCTTTGCCCTAGCTAGGCCATTCTCGCTACGCGAAGGGGTTAAGCTAATTCGTTCGCACGACGCGACCAGATCAAAATCTGGCTATAAATTAGTCGTGATTGAGACATTCCAAACTGCTCACAAATTCTTTCTTTCTTTCGATACTCTGTTGTCTACCCGATGTATCCGAAGTACCAAAACTCTGGCCGTTATCAGGGTAATAACTCAAATCACTGGTATGGTACTTTGTCCGATCGATTGAAACCGATCCAACGGATTTTTAAGTGCTGCCTGTATACGGCTATACTTTGTCATTTGTTGTGGGTTTGATATCGTGATTATCATTAAAGTTGAATTGAGTTAATACACTAATACGTGTGCATTGTGTGTTTAATTAGGAAACCAGGCTTTAACTAGCAGGCTAGTACAAATACCCTAAATCTGCAATGTGAGTCATTCTATTTTATTAAATACTTTCAAAACCCTAAATGTTTTCTAGTTGTATTTATAGTGATTAAGACTTTGTATTCTGATATTACAGTCGGTATGTGGGGTATTGTATACATTACTTGATAAGCTTTACTATTGGACAACGGGTTAGCCAATAGTAATATGACCACAGTCACCGAAATGGGCGAGTGACAAGTACTGTGGGTAATTGAAAGATATAAGCAAATATAAAAACTCTTAATGCTGTAAATTATGACGATATGTTTTTGAACAACTAAATGAACTCACTAGTATTTTTCGCTGAACAAAGGTTTTTAAAACGCGTTTTAGGTGATTTACTGTGAAGTGAAGAAAAGTGCTGTAAAGCACTCCAGCTTAAAAATGTGGCTATGTAAACCTGAATAAAACGTGTTTTCGTAATCAAGGATTATCCCCGTGAAAATCCTTTATATAAATATGGGTTGTGGTGGGTGTTTAGGTTTGTTTTTTTTTTTTTTTTTTTTTTTTTTTTAGGAGCATTTATAAAATTCTTATTTTTAGGAGCCTTTATATTTAATCCTAAACCATTACATGAATATTCTACACTTGGTAAAAATGCAAAATTCACCTAAATCTTGCCATAAACATTCTTTTATTTGTTGACTAAATTTAAAAGCTAATTCTTAACCAAATTAAACTACACAATCAAATTATAAACAATAGTCAAATACATTGAATTCTTATAATCAAATTCGAATTTTAATGTCCCTAACGGGATATACCGGTGTAGCTTTACAACTAAAAAGTTAGTCCCTAACGGGTATAACGGTGATAGCTTTATAACTAAAAAGTTAGAAAATCAAATCTTATATGATGCAGATAAATTATATATTTACTCTTGAAAATCTAGGATTTACTGTTAAAAAAGTACATTAAAATTTTTATAATCCAAAATATAACTCTTCCGCCAATATTAGTTCATACTAACAATCCAACCAAATTCTGTCAACGCCAAGCTAACAAAATATAGCTTCATATATCCCTAGCTTCTTTTTCATTACAAGCTAACTCACACACAAGTCCTAAATCTACACAAACGTTAGGGGACTGGGGGTGGTGCGTGATAGAGGATCCACCATACGTGGAAGTCCACAAATTCCCACCGCCACCTTCATATGCAACGAGTGATGGAATGATGTGTGTGATATATTTCACGCATTATGGTTTGTGAGTGATAAACGGATGTGAGGGGGTGTGAAAGTTTATTGTTGGTTGTTGTGAGTTATGAACATTGCAACTAAAAAATAGTTGTGAATGATGGAAAAATGGTTGACGATATAGAGAATTTGATTGGGTGTTGTGAGTGATGAGTGATGACAACCTCCACCCCCACCATCATGAGACTATAAGCGTTAACCAATTATACATGAACACCTTTATCACACTCCTTAACACCATCATACTAACCCCGTTTCTTTTTGTCCCTTATATCTATTTTATTATTATTAATAAATAAAATTTTGGTGTATAATTATGAGTGTGTTAAATCCAAACCCGCCGCTATTTAAACCCGAGAACTTCACCCAAGATAGTCTATAATAAGTGAGAGAAACAAAAAAGATCACTTTAGATTTTGTAGCAGCACCAGATTGCGAAACTGCATACCCAACCCAACCCAACCCAACCCAACCCTTCTAGAGAGAGAAACTTCACCTTCTTACTGCGTGTGTGAGAGAGAGAGAGACACAAACAAACTCCCCCCATAATTCCCCATTCAAGAACCACAACACAAAATAACCCAACAATGATAGCTTATTTAGAACATTTCGTTCACGAAAACAACAACGACTCTGAACCCAACGAACACGAACAACTCGTTTCCAGTTCCATCAGTTCTATGGAACTGGACGGCAGTATCGACTTCCGCTCCACCGCCTTCGCCGGAAAAGACTTCGGCGGTTTGCATGCGACGTCGCCGTTCGCCGTCGTTCGACCGTCCGGGACCCACGACATCGCGAGTGTCATCCGTTTCGCCTCACAGTCACCGAATCTTACTGTGGCCGCCAGGGGAAACGGGCACTCGATTAACGGTCAGGCCATGGCGAACCGTGGGCTCGTAATTGACATGAAACGGGGTTCGGAACCCGTAATTGACGTCGTTAGATGTGACGGCGGTTACAGTTACGCCGTTGATGTCGGTGGAGGAGCATTATGGGAAGATGTGTTGAAACGGTGCGTTTCGAACTTTGGGTTGGCTCCTAGGTCGTGGACGGATTATTTAGGGTTAACGGTTGGTGGGACGCTATCTAACGCTGGTGTTAGTGGTCAGACATTCCGTTACGGTCCCCAAACGTCAAATGTAACGGAATTGGAAGTTGTTACCGGTACCGGAGATACTGTTATCTGTTCCGGTGATGTAAATTCGGATCTTTTTTTCTCCGTTCTCGGTGGATTAGGACAATTCGGTATCATTACCCGGGCTCGGGTCCTTGTTCAACCCGCTCCAGACATGGTTCGTATTTTTCCTAGAGTAAATACACCAATATTGTGGTGTATGTATCGTAGGAAATAGTGCAGATTAAGATGCATTTATCCTAAAAAAAACCTAGCAGAAAGAAAAAAAACTATTTGTTGTAACTTTTGCTTTAAAACTTGTACACACATTTTTGTTGAATCAGGTGAGATGGATAAGGGTGGTGTATGCCGAGTTCGAAGAGTTCACTCGGGATGCTGAGTTCCTAATAACTCGGCCGGAAGGCGAGTCATTTGATTACGTGGAAGGGTTTATGTTTGTGAACAGTGATGACCCGGTAAACGGGTGGGCGTCGGTGGTGCTTCACCCGGACCAGTTATTGGACCGGAGTGTGATGACCCGATTCGAGAACCCGGTTTTGTATTGTTTGGAAGTGGCTTTACATTACAACAAAGGAAACTGCTCCTCAACAGTTGATACAGTGAGTCTTTTCCCGCTAATTTTACTTTTTCTTGATCCTGTGCATCGCACCTTATTATAGTGCTCCTGCTTTTTTTCTTAGTCCACTTTTCGCCATTCCGATGTTACTTTTTTGTGGCATAATTTGATAATTATTTTGAAAAACTACCCATTGCATCATACTAAAGGGTATGGAGAGGATGGGCTTGGAGGGGATGAGGCGCCACGTAGGCGGCTCGTGGGGGATGGGCCTCCTTCACATTTGAGGGGGATGGAGGATGGGGCTACCCAACCTCATTATTTTATAATTTTCTAAGTGTTTAAATTGAAAATGGATGAGATAGAGGGTATTTAAATTGAAAAAGGATGAGAAAGACGGTATTTAAATTTAAAAAGGAAATATAATATTCAAAGTGGGGCCCCGTCTCATTCGGCTGTGGGGAGCCGTTTGGGCCGAGCCCCATACCCTTTAGTCTTATAGTCTAGTGGTATCTTTGGGGCACAGACTTATGACCATTAGGTCATGGGTTCGATTCCCACAAAGGGGGTTTCCCAGATTTATTGGGTTTCCTCCTGAATTGGTGTATAGGCATATTGCCTAGTGGAGATGGATATGATCGGGTGGTTCTGCTGGTGACACGATGATACTCCAGTGGTCCGTCAGTGATCCAAATTTGCCGTTCAAAAAAAAAAAAATTTGAAAAACTGTTTTTATTGAAAAAAGAAAATGAATTTATTTAGAAATTATACTCGTATGATAATATTATATTCTTTTGGTCCCAATGTTTTACCTTTCCACATTTATGGATTAATTTTTTCTTTTTATGGTTTGGAATTTATGGTGTTAATGAAAGATCTTGTTCACATCCCTCGAAATATGGAGGTATTACTTGTTTTATATATTTATCCTACTGAAATATTTTATAATTAGAAATCAAGTACTAGATTTGTAGAGTTATCTTACACAAATTGTTTAATATAATAAAAATCCAGCTAATTTGATTTTGACTTTTTCATTAGGTATATTAAATATTATTTTCAAAAAATTAAATAAAAAGATAGTGTATTTTTATTCTTATATTTAAAAACTGAAAATGACAAGAATGACCATTTTGTTTTGTGAATTTAGCAAATTATTACACAGATGGTGTAGATTATGACAACGTTTTGCGTTAGCATTGATGTAAAATTTTTTGATTAGGAGATATTGTAACTATCAAATTACCAGCCTTTTAACAAAATATATAAACTATTTAGGAAAATCAGTATTTGTATGATAATAAATATTAATAAAATAGTATTATATTTTTAAGAATAAGCATGAATAGGGTTGACTATATTGACTTAGGTTTGGTCAAGTTTAGGATGTTTGACCACCAATTTTGGTAGGGTCGAGCATAAAGGTTGAAAGGTTAAGTACCACTACCCAAGGTGAAAAAAGTCAAAAAAAATTCGGTAAGCTTTACTTTCATACGTGGCGAGTGTATAGACGAGGAGGACCGGTTACATCTACCTCTAGCGATGACACAAGGTTGTGTGATATTACCATTTTGGCCCCAGCACTTCACAGTTGTTTTGTGTAGCCAGAAAACTTTTTTTGTAACTGACAATAAGGCAACTACTGTATCTTCCATTGGATTCTCTGACACAAAGGGGGCAAAAACAACCTCAGAGTTGGGTCATATTTACGAGATTGACACCCGTACTGATGTGGTGAGAGCATATTGTCTTTGTCCTAAACATTAATGTTCACCGTAAGCATTTCCAGTGCGCTGTCGTTTTGCCAGTCATTGAGATTTTGGGTGACGTTTTCGGTCCCCCACTACTTTCCTCAATAACCCCATCATTTTTTTCCTTTTCTTTTGTCGCCTACTTTGAATTTACCCTCCCTTCTCCCATTGTTTTAATAATCGGACTATCCAGTCTGACCGGACCTTTCACCGGTTTAGTACTTCTAAACCGATGGTTGGTCATACCGGGTTTAGCTCTTTTTCTCATTTTGGTTTTGGCATTCCGGGTTTAATTAAACATTTTATAGAGTGTAAGCAAGGTTCTTTTGGACTAGTGGAGCTCACACGAAGTTCCACAAGTTGAAATGTTAAAGTTTGATTTTAGCTCTATATTTGAACTCATGATTTCTCAATTGAAAACTACGAGCTTCAGCCAATTGAGCATATTAACTTGGTTGTGTTAAATATATATAACTAAAATATATATATTTTTTGACTTATATTGTTTATTTGGTTACATAAAATAACAAAACATATGTATTTTCCGTTATACCATTGTTTTTTTTTTCTATTTTTAATTAAGCTATTGGATTATTTTATTTTTAAGTTGCAAGACTAAAATAGGGTTTTAGAATTAAATTTTAGCTGTAATTTGAAGTCTTCACCTACTTAGTTAAGGGCTTCAGCCAGTTAAGTCACCAACTTGATAGTGTTCAATATGTAAATCAGATATATATTATTCCATGACTCTTAGTGATTACTTATTTAAAATAATAAAAAAACATATATATATATTTTATTCTCTATGCCTTATGATAATTTTCTTTGTATTTTTTGTTAAGTTATAGTGTTATTTAATTTTAGAATTATTTATGACCCTCATAAGGCCACTGGGGGCGGAATGAATATCACGTGTGATAGCATAAAATAACTCGTGGAACAATTGTTTTAACCACTGCCACCTACTTTTTCACGAGTGATGAAATCAAGAGCGTGATAAAATCAACGCGTTATGGACATTCAGTGATGGAACATGTGAGGGGGTGTGAGAGTTTATTGTGGGTGTTGTGAGTGATGACCAATGCCACTAAAAAGGGTGTGAGTGATGGAAAAATGGTTGATGACATGGCGGAACTTGATTGGGTGCTTGTGAGTGACGGAATTCTATCACTAGTGACCACCCTCACCCCCTAACTGAACAGGACATGAGCACATTGTTTTATCTTGTTATTTAGTGTGAGTTAATCTTTACCTTTATTTATAAATATATAATAATTGTGTTTCCAACAATAGAGGGTAGAGAGGCTGCTTGGACGGTTGAGATTCATGGAAGATACACTGTTCCAGATGGACCTGAGCTACATTGAATTCCTACTACGTGTAAAGGAAGCAGAAAAACAAGCAAAAGCCAATGGCATATGGGATGCCCCACATCCTTGGCTCAACCTCTTTGTATCCAAATCCTCAATTGCTGATTTTGATCGTTTTGTGTTCAAGAAAATCTTGAAGGATGGGATTGGAGGCCCTATGCTAGTCTACCCTATTCTGCGAAGCAGGTAAGTAATCCCCTTATTCTCGTCGTTTATATCATATGATCAGTCATTTGCGTGAAATCTTGTCGTATTATATGTTATATTAAAAGGTGCTGATAAATCATGGTGGAATCAACCGGGGTCATTTTAGGCATGGTGTCTTGTTCTTGGACCCAACCTTAACGTTATATGGAAGGGATGGTTCCATCAATGTAGAGAATATAAGACGAAAAAAGTTAAGAATAAGGCCACGCGTGTAGTCATGATTGTCACGTGGAGGTCGGGTTCTACCACCATCCTACGTGGCAGATGGCGACCATCGTGGGCCCGTCCACTAGTATAAATATAGATGGGGGCAGTGGTTTCAATATGATATGGTATAATGTTGACTAATTTGCTGAACTGCTTAGATAGGGTGGTTAAGATCTTCAAGAAAATGAGGTCATATGTCTTTGTACTTCTTCACGCCTCATTATTTTTACCAAAACTTTGAACATTATGCCGCCCACCTATTTAAATATTATTTAAATTTTTATACTAAGTCGCCCTTTTTCCCAATATTATTTTATCATATAATAATTTTTATCGTATTTAAATTAAATATTAGGGTTTTAAAAGGTTGTAAGCAAGCAAACGAGTCATAAAGAGTTGGTGTTGGTGGGTTGACTTTATCATGTATGTTTTACTTTTTGTAGTTGATATACATAAAGAGTTGGTGCCTTTAAAAAAAGGGTTAAACAAGTGAACCTTTATATAACCCGTTTAATGAAAGATAAACTCGAACAAAAGCTCCGGTGAGACATGAGAATTCAAAACGTAATTATTTCCGGTTCGTATGTAGAATGGGAGGGGGTGTATTTGAGGTTGAAAGTCAAGGTGGGACCCAAAATGGTAGCTAATTCCATGAAATAGAGGTTATAATTTGGTGGAATTGGACCCACGGTAAGGTTGTATGCTAGCAATGACGCCATACCATCTTCGGTTATTTTGGTTGGATAGGTTCAGATTTGCGGCCGTGGATTGTACGGCTGTGATTAGGTTGTAAATAATTATAATATTTTATTATATTATATAGAAGATTTATTTATTTTTACAAAAAGATAAAGTAGTAAAAAGGGTATAAGAGTAATTTGAGCTTAGTGTAATTATCTTTTCATGGAAAACGAGATTCCCAAGTGATGTTGCTATCCGGGCAGTCTCTGGCGAATCAGAAACGACAACGCAAACCGGTTGGGCCCACCGGGATACAATGACACCATGTGGTTCTATTTCATTTTCTTCCTGACCAAAATTTCCTTGTCATGTACACCCATTATAAAAATAAAAATAAAAATAAAGGATTTCATTTTCTTCCTGACCAAAATTTCCTTGTCATGTACACCCATTATATGAATTTAGAAATTATTTTCTTCTTAATTTGTTGATGTGGACTCTATCTTGCCTCATCATTGAGTACATCTCATTGTGGTCCTTCCATTTGTTTTGGACCACCACATTTTGAAGATGAAAATCGATGTCGTATTGATGAAGTTTAGATAATTTTAATTTTTATATTTGATGATTAGGTGGGACGAACGTACGTCGGTAGTGTTACCCGATGGGGACATCTTTTACATCGTGGCGTTACTCCGGTTCACCAAACCGTATCAAAAGTCTCCAAGCGTGAGGGATCTTGTGGCGCAAAATCATGAAATCGTCCAAGTTTGTGCTAGAAAGCGGCTCGATTTCAAGTTGTACCTGCCTCATTATAATAGTGAAGAAGGGTGGAAGCAACACTTTGGGGATCGATGGGACCGGTTTGTAGAGATGAAGTCGAGATACGATCCGATGGCTATTCTTGCACCCGGACAAAAGATTTTTACAAGACAACAACAATCTTGATGAATGATCATTTGATTGAAGTCAATGATTGTAGCCTTGTACAATTATTTTGTTTCTTACAAAATTTTATATTCTGCTGTTGAATCATGTTTTTCACTTTAGTTTGTATTCAATTGGAAAAGAAGTCATTTCAAGCAACCAATGTAAATGAATACTTTTTTTTGGGCAACCAATTTTGATCCATATCTTTGATTGTTTACATCATGTCACTTTCATAAAACTATCATCTTTTATCTTATAATATAAAAAATAAATCTTCTTTTTATCTTTTGATTTGTATCCTATAATATAATAAATGAAATGCTCTTTTCATTCTATAAAATCCCTTTAAATATAACGAGGAAACAAATGATGGCAAATAAAATCAATCTTAGCTAACCGTGTTATTTAATATCTTTAGTTCAATAATTCAAAAGGGTTGCTCTAATTCGGTCATCTCAAATGATTGTAGCAAGTATCTTTATTGTGAAGAACATACGTGCCTTTAATTGATAACATTTATATATAACTGATTTAGTAAGTAATAATTCACCCAAAAGATAAGGATTACAAGCGTAATATATAAACAAAATAATTATAGATGTGTACTCTCTATGTTAATAATTCACACAAAAGATAAGGATTACAAGCGTAGTGTGAGATTCATTGGGGAACACTAAAAAAGTGGGGAACAGTGGGGAACCGGCTCAAACGAACTCCGATTGGACTCATTCCAGCGGCGTTGGAACCGGCTCGTCGAACCATAACTAGGATCTCTTAACCCTAAACCCTAAATCATAACCCCTAAACCCTAAATATATTAGGGTTTGGCTTTAAGGGTTTAGCCTTAGGGTTTAGGGTTTAGCTTTAGGGTTTAGATTTAGGGTTTTGCTTTAGGTTTAGCATTTAGGGTTTAGCTTTTAGGGTTTATAGTTTAGATTTTACGGTTTAGCTTAGGTTTTAGCCTTATTTTTTTAGTTTTAGGGTTTAGAGTTTAGGAGTTAGGATTTAGGGTTTAGGGTTAAGAGATCTTAGTTAGGGTTCGACGAGCCGGTTCCAACGCCGCTGGAATGAGTCCAATCAGAGTTCGTTTGAGTCGGTTCCCCGCTGTTCCCCACTTTTTTAGTGTTCCCCAATGAACCTTCCCCTACAAGCGTAATATATAAACAAAATGATTGTAGATGTGTACTCTCTATGTTAACCATATTAAAGTGATAGCAACCTTATTGTTGCCCCAATGTTTCTCCCCTTATTTTACCCATGTTATGTAAGTGCACTCAAGTTTAGTACCTCCGTAGTGGTAAGAGATATGGCGCCCAAGTTTCTCCCCTTATTTTACCCATGTTATGTAAGTGCACTCAAGTTTAATACCTCCGTAGTGGTAAGAGATATGGCGCCCAAGGGGAATATGGCGCCTCATGACGCCTTGCTACCAGTGGCGGATTCATGATTTTTTTTCCACTGGGTTCACTTTTTTAGGTGCTCGATTTTCGTTCAACCTGACGTTAGAATTTTCGGGTCGGGTCAGGCTTTATCGTTAAAGATTTCTATCCTATTTTCTATCTTCGTCTCCATAGAAACAAATTTCTCTAAAGTGATTTCTAATAAACTTTTACAAAAGTAATTTGAGTCGAGACGGGTCAGGTCGGGTCGGGCTTTATCACAAAGTCACTTTTTCCCTATCATCTTTGGAAGTTAATGAACCAAATGACTCAGCTAAATCTGCTCCAATAGTCTAAGCATGATAAGATGAAGTAATTGTTGTGTTGACCCCTACTTTTCAATAATTTTAGAACCCACAAAACCATGTCCAAATGTTGTTGTATTGAAGAATCAAACTCGTGTGTTCACTTCATGTAATTTTTGAACACAACTAAAAAATAATCAAAAACCGAATCCATTTGCTGAGAATCAGAAATAATGTATACACAAGTTGCATACAATTCCTTTCATCTAAAATATAGAAAGATGTAATATTGAGCATGATGGCTAAAGTAGGTTGTATGCATTCTCAATACAAACAATTTCAAGTTAATGAGATGATACCCAAATTTTGCTAATCATCCACAAGTTACAGAACCAGCTCTTAAGT
>JARYGA010033551.1:0-42896 GCA_030545235.1 Helianthus tuberosus
TATTGTGACGACCTACTCATTTTTGTCGACGTTTCGATAGTTGTCTTGGTCAGTATTGACGTGTAGATTAAAAGGTACAAGTAGATGATGTCTTAGTGTACAAGTGATTTAAAACCCAGCGTACTTAGTCATTATCCGAAAATGTTTAATAGTTACAGAATGTCAAGTGATTAAATATCATGTCAATTTAATGATCTGATTTAGATTACACTTTAATCCATCATCTTTAACAAAATTATAGATAATTATTTAGTATTTACACTTTATTTCTTATAAAAAAGGGCAAATGCCATAAAAACCAACATACTTTCTATTTTTTCACATAAAAGTCCTTCCACTTTTTTTTTGCACTTAAAAAAATCAACATACTTCCTTTTTTTTCATAAAAATTCCTTAGCTTTAACAACATACTTTTTATGCACATAAAAAGCCAACTTTTTATGCATATAAAAACGAACATACTTTTTTTTGTCTTATAAAATTCCCCTAACCCCTTTTTAAACTTAAAAACAACATACTTTCTACTCTTGTATAAACTTTAACAACAAAAAAAAAATCGGGATCGAATGAAATCAAGAAAACATTATTTGTCAAATTAGGTTATATTTTTATAAAAATTTAAATTATACATACCATTTCATATTTTATTTTATTTTAAGTTATGTCATTCATGCTCATGAATTTTATTATATTGTTTTCCAAATAATATTGATTGTTATCAAGTTATTGAATTTAAAATGGAAAAGAAATAACAAATATTGAGCATACTTTGGTTTGTCATATATCCAACTTAAAACGTTATTTCATCTCAATTCTTTTCAAACGTAATATCAATAAGTAAAAAAATATTCACAGTTTTGTTCAAATTTAACATTTCGAGGGACCTTTATATGCAAAACGTTGTTTAGTGACTTTTATGAGACAAAAAAAATATGTTAGTTTTTTAAGTGCAAAAAAAGTGGAAGGACTTTTGTGAGAAAAAAACGTAAAATATGTTGGTTTTTTATGACATTTGCCCTATAAAAAACTAACTCCCCCATGTTTTTTAAGCAGTCAGAACTTTTTGGTCCGTTAATATATATTTTTTTAATTTCATCATATAAACGAGTATTTTATTCTATTTAATTTGAGTATAGTATTGCTATAGTCTTTTAATTAAAAACGAGTATTTTATTCTATTTAATTTAAATATACTATCGCTATAATTTTTTAATTAAAAAAATTGATATGTTACGTGATTAACAGTGGCTAAAAGTGAGTAATAACTAAATCGTTAACCGAAACCGAACCAAAATAAACCAAAAACTAAATTAACTGGAACTGATTAATCGAAACCACAATTAACCAAAAACGGTTATCAATCTTTTGTACCCTCGTTTAACCAAAATTAACTGAACCGAACCGAACCATTCATATTTCCATATATTTCTAGCTTTTATACATTCAGTTCATGTATTTCATATTTATACCCTCATTTTATGTAATACCTCCATTCCATGTACCTATACATCTGTTTCATGTATTTATAACCTAAGTTTCATGTCTAATCAAAAGTTTTAGCCCAAGTTTGGTTTTGACTATTAACTGAAATTAAATGAATCAAACCAAAAACCGTCAGTCTAACTGAATAAACAAACGATTAACTGAAACCGTATTGGTTAATAAAATAGACTAATCGATGACCTCAATTTCAGTTGAGAATAATAATTTAACCAACCGAATAATGCACACTGTGGCAATGTTTGTGTTTCCTGTTGCATCACGGGTGCACCTATCAGTTATTAATCAAAATCGGTTATTGATGAGCAATAACTAAATCGTTAACCTAAATCAAACCGAAAATTGACGAAACTGAACTAAAATCAACCAAAACCTGAATTAACTGAAACCGAATTAACCATAAACGGTTATCAGTTTTTTGTACTCTAGTTTAACCAAAATTAGCTTAACCGATCCGAATCATTCATATTTTCATATGTTAATAGCTTTTATACCTCCGGTTCATATATTTTATATCTCCATTTCATATATTTATACTTTCATTTCATGTATTTATACATAAATTTCATATATTTCCAAGAAAAAGTTCGATTTTTGCTATTAACTATAATTAAATGAACCAAACCAAAAACCATTAGTCTAACTAAATAAACCGAAGTGATTAACCGAAAATCGTCTGGTTAATAAAATGGACTAACCGAACCGACTAAACCATGCACAACACAATAAAATAGATTACCCGATTACTTCGCTTTTGATGTATATCTATCACAATGATGCTACAATAAATATTACATGAATAAGAAAACTACCAAAAACGAGTATCGCAATGCGATGTGTCGCTCACTTGATAGTTCGGCTCGACTTAGTTCGGATTATTTTACTTTTAATATAATTTATTTTTATGTATATTATAATATTTATTATTATTATTTACATGTATTTAGGAGGGTAGTTTGATATCCATGTCATATTTGAAGGTTGATTACCATGCTAATGAACTTAGAGCATTCACATTGGAACCTCCATCTCCGGGTATGTTTCATTGAATTTTTAAACTTATTTTGTGTTATATTATACTTTATTTTGGCTTGTAATACATTAGGTTATGCTTATTTTGAATATGTTATTTTGAACTATTGAATAATATTTTAGACTACTGAATTTTAAGAGTTATGTTTTAATTTTTCTTTTTTAAAATCGAGCCAAACCAAGCCAAGTCAAGCCAACTCGGTTTAAAACTAAGCCGACCCCAAGCTTAGATTTCCAAGTCGATTTCAAATTCGAACTGAGCCGAGCCGACTCGGTTTATAATAGAGCCAAGCTTGCCCCGACTCGGCTCAATTCGGCTCGTGAACAACCTAGCCAACCTTCCTCAAATTATAATAATTTTTGTTTTACGTTTTCTCGAATTTTAGATTTGTAATGATATTTTCACTCACAAGTCAACCTTCTTTGTAATGATATTTTCACTCACAAGTCAACCTTCCTCAAATTATAATAACTAGTAATTTGGCCCGCAGGCGATGCGTTGCGGGCTCGTTGCAAATATCGAATGGATCAGTCCAAACGTTACGTGACGCGTTAACCATATCGTGTTTCAACGTATCCAATTTAACTCAACGTAACTTGTATAAGCATTAACGTAACTTGTATAAGCATTGCATTTGGATCAAAATGTAAAGTAAATCAAATTTGTATCATACAATCATAACATATTTATATGTGACATGACCCATACATATGAATCGTATCCAAAAAAGAAAACATAAAAACATGTATAAAGAAAAAATGACAAGTATAATCAAAATACAAAAGAAAACACATTCACATTAAGGGGACATCATGAGTGTTCTGCAAAGTAAAATTGTACGCGTTGCCGAGGGGGGGGGGGGGTCGAAGCGTAGAGTGACTCGAATTTATATCCTCGAGTGAAAACGTATTATATTTGACCTCACTCGTTTTGTTACAAAATTTACGCCGAAACGTTGACCAACCGAAATGTACATAAAATAAGCATAAAAGTACATTATATTTGACATGATTCGTTTTGAAAAAAAAAGTTAGCGTCAAAACGTAGACGAACCCGAATTTATACCTACACATGCGTAAAAATACGCACGCAAAAAAAAATAGTTTTTAAAAAGTAAAGGAACGATAGGGGTAAACTCAAAACTTTAAAATTTTGAGAGGGCCAAAATAGTATTTTATAAAGATTTTAAAGATAACGAAAATTTAGTTTATTAAAATGGGACATCGTGAGTGTTTTGCAAAGTAAAATTGTACACGTTGCGGGGGGGGGGGGGTCGAAGCGTAGAGTGACTAGAATTTATAACGTCGAGTGAAAACGTATTATATTTGACCTCACTCGTTTTGTAACAAAATTTACGTCGAAACGTTGACCAACCGAAATATACATAAAATAAGCATAAAAATGTATTATATTTGATATGATTTGTTTTGAAAAAAAGTTAGCGTCAAAACGTAGTCGAACTTGAATTTATACATACACGTATGTAAAAATACGCACACACAAAAAGTAGTTTTTAAAAAAGTAAAAGAACGAAAGAGGTAAACTCAAAACTTTAAAAACTTGAGAGGGCCAAAATGGTATTTTATAAAGATTTAAAGACAACGAAAAATTAGTTTATTAAAACAGAAACTAACGATCGAATGCTATGAAAGAAAAATTAAATTAGTTAAATATTTGAGAATTAGTATGCTAAAAGAAAATTATAAGGGGTTAGGATTGTCATATACAAAAAAAATTGAGGGGGTTGATGGAAAGTAGAAAGTCGAAAACCCACCGACATCCTACTTTAAGATTACGTATAATTTTTGTTTTACGTTTTCTCGAATTTTTTATTTTTAATGATATTTTCTCTCACCATCTTAATAACAGAAAACATGTTACACTTCAAACCAATATAAATTTTATCTTGACAAATAAACTGTTATACTTTACTCACTTCAAAACCCTATACTATTTACACTTGTAGCATTCACATTTCAGTCTTTATTTGATCCTTCTCTAAATAAATTCAGTAAAAAACCTTAAAAATCTTACTCAGTTCAAAGCCTTATAGCACTTGCACTTACATAAATTATGCGTAATAATTAATACCCGGGGTAGAAGAACAAAACCCCATAATGGGCTTTTATCACGCGTGGATATTTTCAAACCACCACCACTACCTCCAATTTTCACGCTCCCATTTTTATAAACGTGGTATTTTTGGCGCGTTATGGGGTATTGGGTTATGAGGGAAATTGTTGGTTGGGTGAAAATTGTTGGGTGTGGTGGTGAGTGATGACAATTTCCACTAAAAAAAGTTGTGAGTGAGACCATGCGGAGTGGTAAGGGTGAATAAAGCCCCCCGTCTTTGGGCGTTTTCCGCCATGTGGCCGTACAATCAGCAAGGGGCATTATTGGGCATTTTTTTTAAAATGGGTGTAGTGGGGATGTGTACATTATGTTAAAAGGGTGTAGAGAATTAAATATAAATAAAAAAAAACTACCAAAAAAACTATAGGCCAAAAAAAGGAAGCTCAAATGTGATTGGCCAAAAAATTGCCCGAACAGCGTGATTTAAAACACGGCAAAACAAAAAAAAAGGCCAAACACGCCCATGCGTAGTGGTTGGTCGGCGTGATTGGGCGATATTGAGCACAAAAAACGCTCATTTGGGCAGCCACTACGAGTGGTCTGATGGGATAATGGTTGATTATATGGCGGAACTTGATTGGATATTGTGAGTGATGGAATTTGTACAAGTGATGACCACCCCTACCCCCCCCCCCCCCCCCCCTTAAGAGGCATTTTTTCGCCACATCAACCTCATAACGCCCCTACAAAAATATGTAACGGTTATTACCGCTTAATGCCTGTTTTATTCATTACTTTTCATTTTTTTCTCTTTATTTGGGCATTATCCTAGAAATGTACCTTCCTGTTAATGCCCCTGTAACGCCCAAGGAGGTGATATTGAGGGTGTTATCAAATCCTATCACGCTCTTATACAAGGCTGGCTCTGACAATCCGTGTACTCTGTTCGAGCTCGAAAAAAACGTGCCCTTAGGCAGTGGCGAAGCTTGAGATTTCCGACCGGGAGTTGAAAACATATATACCAAAAAGTTTCTATAAAACCGGGGGGTAAAAAACGTATATACCCAAAAATTTATATACGAAAACTACAAGCTCTCCACTACTGAGCGAAAAGTTCGGGTTGCCGCCCCCTCCCGCCCCCACAAAGTTACGCCATTGCCCTTAGGCCTTAACGAAATTGAGTATTGAGCTCACTAAACCTAATGCCAATGGACTACTAACTAATCTAAAGCATAAGAATAGTTTTGTAAGTGGGCCTATGTTGGTGTTTGTACGGGTATACCCTATTAAAAAATATTTTACATATACATATTGTGTTTTTTTCATAATATAATGTGGCCTTCGAAATATCGTGTCCTGGCTGGCTATGCTTTTATAATGCTCATTATGTATGGTGTTAGAGCATTCAGATTTGAGTCTTTATTGTTATCCATATGTAAAAACCTTTCTAGTAGCAAACCTTAAAAATGACAAGAATCATATAGCAAAGTGATTGTCAGACTAAACGACTACGTACGTTACTTACAAACCTTCAAAATACTGTGTAAGTGTGTTCATGGTTATGAGGACCTCTTATTACATTAATTCTGAGGTTATTATCATTAAAAACAGGGACAGAGAACTATAGAAGTTTTCATTTACACCCTCTGAACCACAACACCACTCCGTTTCGGGTCATGTTGGTCAGTTCTTTCAATATCTAATGGAAAACACTTTAGGGATCTTAATATACCTGACAATCCAGTAGCGGTTAGAGATGAAGAAGAAGCCATCTTGATCGGTGCCCGTTTAGGGTGAGCAGTTAGGATGGAGATGAATACAGATTGTAGTGAGGGGGCCGTAAACTTTATGGTGTATCTTTAGGGTTCCCCCAATAACCTGTATTTATATGCTTCACCCAAGGGGAAACCCTAATTAACTTTTTTTTTTTTGGAAAGCAAATTTCATTAAAAAACCGACAAAATCTCCAAGAAGGAGAAAAGCCACAAGAACCGAGTTACATTACATCAAAATTAAAATGACACCATCGTTTCCAATCTACCGTATCCTTTTTAAATCTACTTTTGTACCACAAGTAGCCTAAGCTTTTAATATCCGCCACAATCTTCACCGCATCCGGTTCTATGCTAGAAAACGTCTTTTCGTTCCTCGCCTTCCAAACTCTCCAACACGTAACAATTAGAATGCCGTAGACAATTTCCCTCTTAACATCCTTAAGCTGCATATGATCGACGACGTCTAAAACATCTTTAATCGAAAAAACAAAAAACGGAGCCATCTTGCACCACGTCGAAATACCAGCCCAAACCCCCATAACAAACCTACAAGCCGAGAAAATGTGGTCTACCGTCTCTTCATATTCACCGCAGAAGCTGCAAAAACCTTCTCCCACATAAACATTCCGTCTCCGAAGCGCTTTGGAAGTCGGAATGCGATCTCTAAGAGCCCTCCACATGAAAATATTACACTTGCTAGGAATCCAACAACACCATTTAAACACTTCACCATTATTACCAATGTCATTCCCATTAATCCACTTCCTGATGTCTTTAGACGAGCAAACAAGATCCGATCCAAAATCCCAATACCAATCGTCCTCTTTATCTAATAATTCCAATGCTGCTATATCTCTATAAAGACTAACAACCTGAAGAACCTCTACCTCCGATGAAGGGTACGAACTCCACGACCAATGCACCACGTTTCGGCCACCTGAACGATCGAACTTCTCCTCCACCGTACAGAATTTATTTTGTTCCAACCGAAACAATTCAGGATACAAAACCTTAAGGCTGCGTCCTTCTATCCAAAGGTCGATCCAAAAACGAATATTTTTACCATTTCCAACTTTACCCCGAATAAAATCAATAAAACATCTACCTTGATATTTTAATCGAGAGCCCAAAATTGCGATTTTACTCCAAGTACCCGAAACAACTTTTTTAAAAGGAATCGGCTCCCACCTTCTCACAGAAACATGAATCGCATCGATAACTTTTTTCCACAGAGCCTCCGGTTCAACCCGATAACGCCACAACCATTTGAGAATCAAAGCATTGTTACAGTCCTCTAATTTTTTTATGCCCAAACCTCCATGCTTTTTCGGCTTAGAGACATCCTCCCAAGCTACCCAATGAATCTTGTGCCTATCCTCATTACCTCCCCATAGAAATCTCCTCATAATGGCTTCTAAACTATCAATAACCGCCTTTGGCGCTTTGTATAATGAAAAAAAATAAGAAGGAAGACTCTCTAACACCGAAGAAATAAGCGTAACTCTCCCTGCCATCGACATAATATTAGCTTTCCATCTCGATAATCGTTTCTTGAACACATCAACGATCACCTCCCAGTTGTTAATTCGGTTCATGTTCGCCCCCACCAATATACCCAGGTATTTGAATGGAGTAGATCCTGACCGGCACCACAACCCCAGAGCTCTAGACTCAACCTCTTCCAATGATTTACCAATACCAAATAAAACCGACTTGTTGAGATTGATCCGAAGGCCGGACACCAAATGAAAAATCCGTAACAATCTTTTTAAAGCAACGAAATTAGATCCCGACCATTCCCCCATAACCATAGCATCATCGGCATATAATAAATGAGAAATAATAAATTGGCCATCAGGAAAGCGGACTCCATCAAAAGCCCCCCCCCCCCCCCCCCCGCGCACGCCTTCCTAATCATGCTAGAAAAGGCTTCCATAACAATTAGAAACAGGAAAGGAGAAAGAGGATCCCCTTGACGAATACCTTTTTCACAATTGAATTCAAAAGTGGGAGCTCCATTCACCAACACAGACGATCTGGCTGACATAAGAATACCTTTAATCCACTTACACCACATATCCGGGAATTTCATTTGACGTAAAATGGAGAGCAGGAAATCCCAGTTCACGTTATCGTAAGCTTTTTCAAAATCAATCTTAAAAAAGAATAATTCTTTACCTTGCTTTTTAGCCCATGAAAGAATCTCACTAATAATCAGTGGCCCATCCAAAATATATCTTCCCGACAAGAAAGCAGATTGAGTTTCATACGTAACTTTTCCCATCACCATTTTAATTCTATTAGCCAAAATTTTAGAAATGACTTTACTAATAACTCCAATCAACGTAATGGGCCGATACTCTCTAAGACAAACCGGATCATTGACTTTAGGAATAAGCGTGATAAACGATGACCCCACCCCTCTACTAATTGTCCCTGAATCTGCAAAATTCTGCAAAATATCTTGAAAATCATCTGCGAAGAGGTGCCAGAACCTCTTAATGAAACGAAAGTTGAAACCGTCTGGGCCTGGCGCTTTATCACTGCCACAATCAAAAACTGCATCTCGAATTTCTTTCGCTTCAAACGGTTTAATCAGCTCCATCCCGTCCAAGTCATCTAAAACCTTTAAATCATGACACACCAAACCCGACCGATTCTTCATATCCTCATAAAAGCGCTCTTTGAAAAACCGATTAACCTCTTGTTTAACCAAGGAGGGTTTGAAAACCCAACTATCGTCGATCATCAATCCTGGAATAAAATTACTAACCTTTCTTTTATTAATCAGCCCATGAAAAAACGCCGAGTTCTCGTCTCCTTCTTTCGCCCATCTCACTCTAGATTTTTGTCGAATGTCTTTGACTCTAGCGGATTCAAACTCTTTAATTCTATTCGCTGCTTCTTCATACACCCATAATTCGGCATCCGTTAAATCCCTTTCTTCAATAGCGGCGTCCAACTCAAGAAGCTCTTGTTTTAGTTGCTCTTCCTCCTCCAGCTCGGAAGTGACTTGAGTTTTGCGCCACTCCCTCAATGCATCCCTTATCCTTTTAAATTTACCCATTAGACGCACGTCAGGAGGACCATCGCCATGAACATCGCTAACAGCTTTTGCAACAATGTCCTCCAACCCATCTTTAGACAACCACGAGTTAAAAAACCTGAAAGGCTTAGCACCAAAGTTACGCGCAACCACCTTTAACAACAAAGGACTGTGATCCGATTTATCTCTACCAAGCGCCCGATATTCAGCGTTCGGCCACTCATTAAAACCATTCCAAGATAAAAAAAATACGATCTATTCGGCTACACTTATTCCCAGTGACGAAAGTGAACTTTCTACCTTTCAACTGAAACTCATGAAGGCCCGCATTATCAAGGAAATCGTTAAACTCCCCCGTAACCGAGGGATGGAACTTAGAATTCCTCCTCTCGTCACGATCCCTGACACAATTAAAATCGCCTCCTACCACCCAATATCTGTGATCATCAACCATACGACGCAGTAACTCGGACCAAAGAATACGTTTATCTACCAACTTCTGAGGAGCGTAAACGTTAACCATAACCATATCTTTTCTTGAATCTTTCACCAAACCGTGAACCAGTAAAAAATATTTATGTTTTTCCACATTCAACATTTGAAACTTTTGAGTGTCCCACATAGAGACCAAACCTCCCGATCGGCCCGTAGCCCCAACCCAGTCATAGCCAAACGCACCGTTGCCCCAAAAACCAGCAACATTAAACCCATCCAACGAACTAAACTGTGTCTCCTGCAACATAAGAAAACCCACTTCATTAAAAACTCTCAACCCCCTAACCCAAGGACCTTTAACATTGCCACCCATCCCACGAATGTTTAAAGACATAACATTCATTTACCACCCGCTTGACACCCTTCATCCGAAATCTGCTTTTCAACATACTCTTCAAACCTCTCCATATTGGTTACTCCCACCAAGTTGGCCATTAAAACAGTACCGCTAACTTCCGAAGCAATCACATTACCGTCCTCACTTTCCATACTCCCAACTACTGTACATACATTACCATCTTGTAAACCTTCACTACGAACTTCATCGTTAAAATCTGATGACTCATGCTCTCCATTATTTCCGGAATTCAAATGGTCCTTACTCCTCCCCACCGTAAAGATAAAGCGATCAATGTCATACGGATCGTTATCATCCCTAACCCTTTTCTTCGGACGTTCGTACCCATTCGGAGAATTAGATTTGCTTCTGTCCGTTTTTTTCCATGTAAAAGCCCCTTTCCTTCTCCTAGTATCATTAACATTAAAACCTTCAGCATACGTAGCAGGTTCGTTCACAACTACGTTAACTATATGTTTCGAACTTTCGTCATTTGATGTATTCATCGTTTCAACATTAGGAGACTGATTAATCCCTTCAATCGGCACACTATCTACCATAGTTTCATTCTCCACCACATTAACGGCTTCGACATCACTCTCGCTATCATCGGTATCAAATAAACAGTCGGGAATCCACTCGCAAAGCTCCTCCTCCACGTAAACCAAAAACGTCATTTTATTCCACTGAACCTTCACCACCTGCTGAATTCTATCCGAGCGTTTACACAAAATACCGCCACTCGCATAAGATACATCATCGCCATGCTCTGGAAAGAGAGCCGATTGAATCACCGTTCCGAACGACGAAGCAATACTATCAAAAACATCCGAATTAGCAATACACAACGGCAAACCATGTATTCTAATCCACGCTACCCTTTCCAAACCAAGCACTTGCCCTTTCCACACTTCTAAAGATTCGAAAACCTTCTTCCATTCAGCCTCACGACCATAAAATTCTAGAGCTTCATCCTTGTTCTCAAACAACAACACCACTGATAAACCCCCGATATATTTTATTTTAATCTTAAAACTAGATAGTCCCCTGAGCAGAGTTCTAAGATTAGTAAGCCCATACAACGAGTTAACCCTACCCACAAGACCACAATCATACCAGTGCTCAAAAGCTTTGACACTATCACCCACTTTAACCTCCATCATACTATCAACAACCTCCTTATTCAAAAGCGTGTCCCTAAACGATCTCGCCCCATCTACATAAATGTCATCCGGAACCCCTTCCCCAGGCGAAACACCACTACCAGACCCAACGTGCATGGAAGCATGCACATCGACGACAGGCCTAACTGGCTCCCATTTAGTCTCCTCTTTATGATTTAAATCCATCCCATCAACAAATCTTGCTTTCACAATATAGAGTTTATACGAACCTATCCAAACATCCTTTAACGATTCCTCCAGATCGGCCATATTACGACCAATCTTAAAAGAAACGAACCCAAACCGTTTACCTAGTTTATCCACTTTTCTAGAAATATACGTACCGTGAATATCCCCAAACCCTTTAAGCGTTCTTACCAGATCCGCCGATGAACACCGAGGAGGTAAATTTGAAACGAAGAATTTCTTGATCTGATCCCCATTCTCGTTTCTCTTCTGATGTTTCTGGCCGTAATGAGACTTAAACTGCACATCGTACCACTGATCCGTCTTGTACTTTTCCTTGCCCGCCATTGAAGAAGATCGAAACCCTTTGTCGCCGTAAATCTCCCCTACTTTGTCGGAGGAAAAACCTTATGTCTTTTTCCCACTTTTAAAAAAACTAGTACGGGCCTTTACGTCCATCAAATAAAGCCCTGGTAAATTTTATAGGGATATTAAGGTAAATTGATCTGGTTATTAGATAAATGATCAATAAGGGCACCATAAATTATTTAATAAATAAATAATTTACTCTAACATTCTCCCACTTGGCTGAGTGATCATTTATTATGAGTATTAGATAAGCCTGATCAGGAGTTAATACTCATTTTAGTTTTAAACCAAAATTGCAGCAGAAAAATACAGTCTTTGAGTCAGTTATTCAACTCAGGACCCCCATTAATCATACTACAATCCCAAATTTGAAACCTAAGCAAAGTAAGGATCAATTTACAAGTAAGCCCTTAAACGATGATTTGTATAATAATAGTCTTTACGTCATTAGGCTAGCGAAACGTAGTTAGAGACAAACAAATCAAATGAGGAAATTTTTATCATTAAATGTAAGTAAGTACAATATGCATTTAAATAAGGTCTTTACAAAAGCCCATCTTCAAAACATGTTCTTCGAATACTTTAGGTGGGAGACCTTTAGTCATCGGATCCGCAAGCATATTTTTCGTACTTATATACTCAATACAAAGCTTTTTTTCCTCAACACGTTCACGTACGAACAAATACTTTGTATCAAGATATAATCCAGCTCCGGTCGAATTGTTACTGTTCGAGAAGTTAACGACAGCTGAGTTATCACAGTACAGCTTCAGTGGTCTAGATATGGAATTAACAACTTTGAGTCCAGTAATCAGATTCTTTAGCAACATTCCATGACAGGTAGCGTTATATACAACAATGTATTCTGCCATCATAGTGGATGTTGAAGTTAGTTGTTATTTATGACTCCTCCATGAAATAGGTCTGCCGGCTAACATAAAGATATAGCCTGAAGTGGATTTCTTGTCATCTTTGCATTTAGCAAAGTCAGAATTAGAATAACCAACCACTTCCAAAACGTCACTTCTTCTATAAGTCAGTTTATAGTCTTTCGTCCCCTGAAGATATCGAAGTACTTTCTTCGCTGCTTTCCAGTGATCAAGGCCAGGATTATACAGATAACGGCCTAGCATCCCTATAACATAAGCGTTATCTGGACGAGTGCAGACTTGAGCATACATGAGGCTCCCAACTACTGAGGCATAAGGTATCATTCTCATTTGCGCCTTTTCATCCTCAGTTTTCGGGCATTGAAAAGAACCGAAAACATCTCCTTTAACTACTGGAGCTACAGAGGGAGAGATGTGTTGCATGTTATATCGACTAAGGACACGATCAATGTAAGCCTTTTGTGATAAGCCCAAAATTCCATTTCTTCTATCTCGATGTATTTCGATGTCAATAACATAAGAAGCCTCTCTGAGATCTTTCATGTCAAAGTTATGCGAGAGTAAGCGCTTCGATTCATGCAACATATCTAAGCTATTACTTGCCAATAGAATATCATCTACGTAAAGGACAAGTATAGCAAAATTGCTCCCACTCATCTTGAGGTAGGTGCATTGATCCACTTGGTTCTTCATAAAGCCTTGCTTCTTCATGACTTCATCAAACTTAAGATACCATTGACGTGATGCTTGCTTCAAACCGTATATGGATTTCTTCAGCTTGCAGACAAGATGTTCTTGACCTTCAGGTTTGAACCCTTCAGGTTGCTTCATGAACACGTCTTCATACAAGTCTCCATTAAGGAAAGCAGTCTTGACATCCATCTGATGCAACTCTAAATCAAAATGAGCTACTAGGGCCAAGACGATCCTTAAGGAATCTTTTCAAGAGAAAGTGGAAAAGGTCTCTTGATAATCGATTCATTCTTTCTGAGTGTAGCCCTTTGCAACCAACCTTGCTTTATATCGTTCAACGCTTCCATCCGGATTTAGTTTTGTTTTGAAGACCCATTTACATCCTACGGGTTTAACACCGTCGGGTAATTCAACCAAATCCTAAACGTCATTTTTCTTCATGGAGTCAAGCTCGCCAGTCATTTTTCTCGGGAAATTGAGAGTACTATGTAAGAATGAAAAGCATTCCTGATAAGAATGAAGAGTGTTGAATTCCTAATTAAGTACGGATCAACAAGATATGAATAATATGTCTGAATCCGTGAGACGGATTCAGGGAATGAAAGGTATGAATGATATGTTTGAATCCGTGAGATGGATTCAAGGATGAAAGATATGAATAATATGTCTGAATTCGTGAGACGGATTCAGGGAATGAAAGGTATGAATGATATGTTTGAATTCGTGAGACGGATTCAAGGATGAAAGGTATGAATGATATGTTTGAATCCGTGAGACGGATTCAAGGATGAAAGGCATGGATGATATGTTTGAATCCGCGAGAAGGATTCAAAACACAGGAGTAATGAAAGGCATGAATGTAATGATTGAATCCGCAAGGCGGGTTCAAAATGAAGAGATGTTTGAATCCGTAAGGCGGATTCAATGAAGGAAAAAGCATGAATGATGCGTCTGAATCCGTGAGACGGATTTCAAAAATATAAAAAGATGAAATTAATCCGCATAAGAAGATGTCGACAGTTTGACCATGAGTGAGTCGAACGGGTCATAGAAATAAGTATAAAGTAAAAGGTGGTAGTATAATAGATGAAGTTGGACTAGGTTACGCGTTAGATGTGTTAGTCATTGACTCTTAGAAGTCAGAATGATGACGGGCTATGACCCGGACAATAACTTGAGTATGGGCGGGAATGGTAAGTTTGGTAAGAAATATTGAAACGATGTATTAAGGTCTTTGCAAGTAAGCATGAGGGGAAGGAAGTACGAGCGTGTACTTCAGTTGTTGAAATGATTAATAGAATGAAAGGATTGCATGTAAGAAATGGAATGAGTGATATGTTATAGCCTGGACGTAGGAAATTGTAGAAGGATTATAAGTGGGTAATCCCCTAGTATAATGAATGTTTAAATGAAATATGCTAACCGCAAAGTTTGCTGATGATAATGTTAGAATTATTGATGTGACGAAGCAAATCGTATTGGTGAAAGGGTGTGCACGAGCAGAAGCTCATTACACGGATGAATGAAACCTGGCCTGTTACGGATAGTACTCGAGGAGGAGATGAGTGATCTGGGTTACGGATCGCTGGTTTGTGAAATGAAAAGAGGTTAGTAAAGTGTTTAGCTCATGTTGGATAGATATGAACTAGTATGATACATTTGTATATGTAAATTAAGTAATGCATAAAGTGAAAGCAATAGTAATGTGAAATGAGCGAAATGATTTAAGGGTAACGTAAAGGTATGCAAGGTATAAGTAACTGTAGAAAACATAGAATAAGGTTAACGTTAGAGTTAAGCACGTAGGTGTGACTATGAAATAGTAGTTTTGTTGTGGTAACAAAACAAAAGTTAAATGTTATACAGGGAATGTAATTTTTAAAAGATGAGATGGAGATATTAGATCCATTAAGAACAGATCATGTTAAAGGTTGAAAAAGGTATGTATATTGACCCGTTATTGACAGGTCAAGGAAAATGATATATGAAAGTATGATCAGGAAAGTATGGACTTGTTTGGAAACAGTCAATTGTTTGAATAGTTTATGAATCGAGAGTGTATGGTTACCCATTACTATGATGTGTTAGTTAGAGTTAAACATATCTGAGTATGTGCAAATTTCGATGGAAGATCGTATAGTCGATGAAAACATTATGAATGTTGAAATAAACAAATGGGAGTGATAGTAATGGGAGGTTGGAATGGTTTCAAGTAAATAAAAAAAAAAGAGATATATAATGCATATGATATACGAGCATTAGAAAGATGAATGAACCATTAGCTATGGAAGCTGTTAGGAATTAGTATTATTTAGTGAAAGAAACATTAATAAGAACTCTGGGACAGGTTCTTGAAAATGGAGGATAGTCATTGTGATGGGCTCGTGGCCGTGTCGAGGGGACGTAGAGAAGAAATAATTAGTGTTAAATAAAGGAAAGGAAGGATAATGTGTGTTCGATGAAAGTGAGAAAGGTTTCGGGGACGAAACCTCGTATAAGGGTGGTAGACTTGTAACGCCCCAAAAATCTGAATGTTAATATTTGTCGTATGTTCTTATGTGACACGTCATGAAATAAATAACTAGGCTATTTAACCTAGTTAAGGGTATGGTCAAAAGTATTAAATGATAAAGGTAGTGTCACTTATGTTTTAAAAGGCAAACCCGAGGGGCTAGAGTGGAACAGATGAAAGTTGACTACTAATTAAAAGGGTCAATACACACACAAAAACACACATACGTGCGTGTTCTTGAAGCTTCAGGAGCTCTCAAGAGCTCCAAACCCTAGTTCCACTAAATCACCAAATTAAAGGGTGAATCGAAGCTCAAATTCAAGAAGGAACACGGATTAATGATCACCTTCACGAGGGGATCATAAGGTATGTCTTAAATCTAAGATTTGTGATCATGTGTAAAGTGGGTTATGTTCTAATCCATGAGTTTAAGTGGAATTGAGCATGAGTATGTGTTATAATCAACATATAGAACATGAATTATGAATGGTTTGTGCTAATTTGATGTTTAGATGATAAACCCATTAGTTATGGTGATAAAGATGACTAGACTCATCACCTATGTCCAATTCTTGTTGAAAGTATGATGTATTATGTGGGTATGATGAATTCTTGTTAGATGAATTAGGAGGAATATGATGATGATATGTTTGATGTTCATTTGGAATGATACATGATGATTAGTAGTAGGTTTTGAGGGATTATGTATGAGTTTAGAAGATTTATGCATGAATTAGTTGTACTTTATGCTTAAAAGATGGTACACACATCAAGTGTATGATAAAATGTATATAGTGTTATCCGTATGGTCAATTATGATGTTACGAGTATACGATGATAAGTCGATAGTTAAATATGGTTAATAGTTGACTTCTGAAAGTCAACTAAGTATAAGTAACATGATTTGACTCGTTGTCGTAAAGGTAGGATTGTAGGAAGTCGTATGGTACATGTTATGTTGATATGCGTGATCCGTGATTATATGATGAATTACATGAATCAAATGTGAAATATGTGGTTGATATGATCGTTAACGTGTACAATTGTGTATACTAACGAGAATGTGATGGGTGACATGAAAGTATAGGAATCATGTCTAGACGGATTCAAGCGTGTAAGGCTAACGGGTCAAGAGATGGCAAAGGATCGGATACGAGCACGGACGCATAAGGTAAGTGATTTTCGTAATCACCTCGTAGTTCGACTAAGTAATATGGTGTTCTAATTATCTAAACACGATGTTTGTGGTCGAATATGTGTGGTAGGCTTTCGTCGTAATTTATGGGATTAAAGTTGACCAAAATGCCCTTGATGGGTATTTTGGGCAAACGATCTTAGAAAGTAGTTTAAAAACAAGTTATTCGAGTAAAGTAATGTTTTGGTCAAGTATGAAAGTGGGAAGTATGGTCTTGTTAGTCACAAGACCAATTAATGCGCGAACACCCTTAACGGGTCAAAATAAGTTTATGAATGAAAATGGGTTAAGAGGATGCAATACATCCAAGAATTTAGTCTCTTATGATAGACGTCACTGATATTATTAGGTTCATAAGGATTTATGGTAAAACAAACAAGTTATGTTGATGAATGCATGAACGGGTCAATTCTTGGTAGAAAGGGTAGTAATCCGAGGACTTAAAAGTCTGAAATCTTGTTAATCCGGATGTCGGGTCTTAACACCATAAGATGGGAAATTAAATTACGGACGCGTAGGAAAAAGAATCGGGTAAAACGGACCATTAACGAAGAAGTTATGACCGTTTCCGTGAAATGCGGTCGTGCTGGGAATCTGCAGCACAGCAACAACAACTTTCTGTTTGTTTGAGGGCGTCGCGTAGCGCGACGGCCCGTCGCGTCGCGCGACGGGTCATTTTTCTCCGGAAATTGTTTTCGTGCCTCGTTTTGCCTTGGGAACTCGTTTAAACGCGTTTTAAGTTGCGTATGACTATTTTAAGTTACTTTTTTATAAGCTTAAGTGTATGCACATGTGTAAATAGGTATGTATGTATGTTTACAAGTATGTGAGTAAGAATGTGGATATACAAGGGTATGTATGAGAGTAGACATGTATAAGTTTGGTTTGTTGTAAGTAGGGATGTATGTATGCATGTATATATATAATGTCATGAGTGTATGTAATGATGTAGATATGGGTACATGTAGATACGTATAAAATGATGTAGATGTGCTCGTATGTAAGTATGCATGTAGGTTGGCATGTATGTGCGTGAGTATGTATGCAAGTAGGTGTGTATGCTTGTGTGTACGTATGTATATAAGGAGATAATATGTACGAAGTTTAGGTATGTATGGAAGTCATTCAGTACGATTAAGTGTTTACGCTGTTTATTCGTGTACCTGGAGTTATGAGTGTGATGCAGGAATGGCAAGGAAGTCTCATCACGGATTGTAAGACAGGATGGAAAAGCTGGGATGTAAAGAGTATAACGAAACGAGAAGTAACGAGAATAAACTTTATATGTTTCTAATGCGTACTAATGATGTGAATTATATGTGGTGAATGCAGGTAGTACCAGTCATGAGGATATCCAAAGATGGGAGATCGAGGATCGAGTATCAAGATAGATTGTACGGGAGTGTTGAGTACGTAAATGAGTGAAGCCAGTTTATGATTTCTTATTTGTAAATGAGTATAATAAATGTATTTATTGAGAAAGAATTAACCCTAGAAATGAGATGAAGTGTGTCAAAGTGTTGAAACTCAAGAAAATTTTTATGGTACGAATTTCCGCTGCGACTTTAGTCAATTACGAATATGGGTCTGACAGTTTCATAATCATCAAAATTAGTGGGCCTTCTCGCCCTAGATGACCTCCTAGGTTGATTCTCAACTTCGACATTGGAGGGTCCTTCGTTCTCAGGTACATGCGGAGCAACAATTAATTCTGAATGAGTTGTAGGTGGTACAGTGACATATGGTTCAGCATCGAGTACAAGAGGAGTAGTAATAGGAGGTAATGAAATGGACGAGTGTCTCCCCCCGCTTCTTGTACTTCTTGTAAATCATTGTAAGGATTTTCACTGTTCCCACTAACCTTAAAGTCCTTAAGAAACGCGACACGCTTGGTTTCTACAATACGAGTGACATGGGAGGGACAATAGAATCTATAACCCTTTGAGTGATCTGAATATCCAATAAAGAAACAACTTGTTGTTTTCATATCCAGTTTCTTTAAGAAAGGGTTATAAAGTTTAGCTTCGGCAAGGCAACCCCATACTTTCATATATCTAAGACTCGGTTTCCTTCCTGTCCAAAGTTCATAAGGAGTTTTAGGGACAGACTTCGAAGGAACTCTATTGAGTATATGAACAACTGCTTTTAAGGCCTCGGTCCAGAGGAATAAGGGCAAGCCTGAGTTGGCTAACATACTACGTACCATGTCCATTAGGGTTCTATTTCTTCTCTCAGCGACACCGTTCTGCTGAGGAGTACCGGGCATAGTATATTGGTTCACGATCCCCTGGCCCTTACAAAACTCATAAAATGGACCAGGAGCCTGACCCACGTCAGTATGTCGACCATAATATTCGCCTCCTCTATCTGATCTAATAACTTTTATTTGACGATCTAATTGTTTTTCAACTTCAGCTTTATAGTCTTTAAAAGTTATGAGAGATTCAGATTTTTCTTTAATGAGATACAAGTGCATATAACGTGAATAATCATCAATAAACGTGATAAATGAAGTGTGTCCAGTTATGCCAGCGATGTTATAAGGGCCACTAATATCAGTATGAATGAGTTCTAATAAATTAGAGCTCCTAGTGGCACCTTTCTTATTCGCTGATGTCATTTTACCTTTAAGGCATTTGACACATGTTCCAAAATCATTGAAATCGAGAGGTGGTAAGACCTCATCCTTCACAAGTCGAGTTAAGCATTCTCGTGAAATGTGGCCTAAACGTTGATGCCACAACATGGATGAGGTTTCTAAGTCTCATTTGCGTTTTCTCTTTGTTAAGTTCTCATTAATATTATATGATAACAAAGACTTGGAAAAATCATCATCTAATTCTAATCTATAGAGACCACCATCCAAGAAGCCATAACCAAATATTTGAGAATTAAAACTGATAGTAAGTTTGCCATGACCATGAGAAACAAGAAAACCGTCTACATCTAACTTTGGTCCTGATACAAGATTCCGAGTAATCTCAGGAATATATAAGGTATCATAAAGTCTAATAGTTAAACTGGTTTTCATAACTAAATCTAATGTTCCCACGGCCTCGACTACTAGCGGCTTTCCATTTCCCAGCTTAAGCGTTCTTTGGTTTCTTTCCAGCTTCCGGATTGTATGGAATCCCTGTAAGGAATTGGTTACATGAACCATAGAACCAGAATCAAACCACCAAGAATTAGATGGAATATTTAAATTAAAGGACTGAAGTATCACGAAAAGATTATCACCAGACCTTCTGCTTATGTCTCACTTTACGGCATAACTTGCAGTGAATCTTCCCTTTGAAGTCATTAGAGCCAGAAGCACTTGCACTTGTATCCCGCTTTTGGACCTTTACATTAGGCTTCTTATTGTAGTTCCCCTTCCTTTTCTTCGAGTCAGCAGTCATCAGGTAAGCAACATCGGCTTTCTCCAGCTTTAGATGTTCCTCTTCTTGCACACACATGGCAATCAACTCGTTCATCTTCCATTGGTCCTTCTGAAGGTTATAGTTGACTTTGAATGCTTCATAAGATGCGGGCAGAGACGTCATGATAAAATGCACCAGAAAGCCATCACTAATCTCCATGCTAAATCCCTTGAGCTTTTGGGCCATGTCATTCATTTTCAGGATGTGCTCAAGAATACCGCTGATCCCATCATACTTTGTAGTCACCAATTTCAGAATGAGGGTGCTGGCTTGCGCCTTAGACGTTCCTTGGAATTGAGCCTCCACATTAGTTAGATATTCCTTAGCTGTAGCAGCGTCAGGAATGGCTCCCATGATAGCAGGACTTATCGAGTTTTTCATGAAGATAAGAGACAAGCGATTAGCTCTCTCCCACTTTTGATGGAGTAGTTTTTCAGCTTCAGTACTCTTATCAGTAAGAGCAGGGGGAGCGTTTTCAGTTAGCGCACAGTCAAACTCCATGAGTGCGAGAGTAAGGTCAAGAGAATCCTTCCACGAAGCATAGTTCGCACCAGTTAAAGTATCAATAGCCATAGCAGGAGCTGATAGTGGATTAGAATGAGAAGAATAAGATACACTTAGAAAGAAGAAGTTAGAGTGACTTATGGGTAACCTAAAACTAAGGCATGCAGAAATTAAGACCATTATACTAAGGAAGCTGTGATAACGTTATTTATACACACCAATTTTAAATAAGGTTCTACTTGAATGACGGTTTTCGCTTTGGCTATGACCAATCATACAAGTATTATGAACAGTCAGACTATGCAGATTAGGTGTAACACATCACCTTTGGGCAGAAGTTGAAACATCATAATTTTAGGCACAAGTCAATGTTTACGAGACACGAGTGTAACACATCACCTTTGGGCAGATAATGAAACACTCATGCATCTTAGGCAGAAGTCATGTGTATATCATATGAACAAATGTAATAAGGTAAGTGTTACACTAGGTTTGTTCAAATAATAAGGACATACACCTAAGTGACTATGCTTAAGTTCACTAAATAACGTCACAAGTAAACACATCACCTTTGGGCAGAAGTGAGAACTTGAAAAAAAATGTTATTTTAGTTAAGCAAATTTTAAATCAATAAAAAAAATTAGTTGAATGATTATTTAAAAGTTAGGTTTATAAAACATAATAAAGTAAGGTTTTATAAATTTAACCCGTGAACTTGATCCCGTGAAATAACGAAGTTAATCCGATAAGGGTGGTTCAACTACTTTTAAGGGATTTTGATTATAATTTCGAAATATTTCATGTGTATCTATCCAAGTTAATTATTCGTTTATAAACTAAAATAAAATAATATTTATACGAATCTTGGAGATAAAGTTACACAACTTTAGGAAACATAATCAAAATCTGACAATCCAGTAGCGGTTAGAGATAAAGAAGAACCCATCTTGATCGGTTCCCGTTTAGGGTGAGCAGTTAGGATAGAGATGAATACAGATTGTTATGAGGGGGCCGTAAATTTTACGGTGTATCTTTAGGGTTCCCCAATAACCTGTATTTATATGCTTCACCCAAGGGGAAACCCTAATTAACTAGTACGGGTCTTTACGTCCATCAAATAAAGCCCAGTTAATTTTATAGGGATATTAAGATAAATTGATCTGGTTATTAGATAAATGATCAATAAGGGCACCATAAATTATTTAATAAATAAATATATAATTTACTCTAACATGTCAAAGTTAAACGAATGATGCAAGTGAGTCACTCGATCCACTGTAGTTACTTAATGGTTAAATCTTGGCCAGGTTATTATACATTAAAATCAGCACATTCTTTACTAGGATTAAGGTAAATTGCGTTATATAAGCTTTTTTTAAAGACAATTTTGGATGAGGACCACTACATCAATCAGCAGGAAACCAAAACCAATAAATCTGGGAAAAACATCTTTATGGGAATTGAGCCCAGGACCTAATGGTCTCTAAGGTAGTGTTTAGTATGCAGGAATTGAAAGTGGAATGGAATGAATTATTGCGAGGGAATGAAAAAAGGTGTGTTTGGTTAGTCAACGTAATGGAATCACCCATTACATAAGTCATTTCATTCCCTCAAATTCATTTCATCCACTCCCCCTGTTTTTTTTTTCATTCCATTCCCTCTCTCAGCCTACGTCACAAACACCGCTCATCACCTCCACCATTTGCCACCACCACCACCGTCCTCCGCCGCCCGCCGCCACCTCCGCCTGCCGCTACCGCCATCGACTACCATCGCTGGCACCCGCCATCGTAAACCACCGCCACCCCGACAACTACCGCCACCCTCCGCCGACCACCACCACCACCATGCTTCGCTGCCACCACCCGCTACCGTCGACCACCACCACCCACCGTCGTCGTCGCCACCACCATCGACCACCATCGCTGCCACCCGCCACCACCGACCACCGCCACCCGCCACCACAGACCACCGCCAACCCCGACCATCGCCGGAACCACCGCTAACAACCGTCACCCACCGAGCACCGCCACCCACCACCACTACCACCGACCACCGCCACCCATCGCTGCCACCGCCACTAGCCGCCATCGATCACCTCCACCACCCATCGCCGATTTAATTCATTACTCTTTTCTTACCTACCAAACAACACAAGGTAATGGTTTATTCCTTTTCTGCATGGTAACCAAACAACGCTATGGAATGTAATGATTTATTTCATTCCTTTGTCAATTCCATTACCTCGTTCATTTCATTCTCTCATCTATTCCATTACGCCATACCAAACAGGGTAAGTCTATAAAGCCATACGCGTTGTGTTATATTAGCCAACTTTAATAATTTATATCACCATTTGGAAATCTTGGAATCTTTCTATATTTGTTCAAGAAAACAATCATTTCCCATATGTATGGCTTTGGTTAGTGCTTCAATTTGTCAATGCTATCTTCATTTTGCTTTTGTACTTTTGATAGCGCAGGATGGGCAGGAACAAAGAGATTGAAGATGATATATGTTAGTGATGATTGCTTTGCATAGACTCTAGAGATTGAGGCATTGAGCGTGAGGCTACAAAAGGGTACATCTTTGCTAAAGAAAAAACTCTATTGGACATAGACAATTAAAGGGTACATCTTTGCGTGAGAAATGACAAGCAATGTTCACTATAATAGAAGGGCGGATGTCGCCAATAAAAATTCTTTCTTTTGGATTACGAGTAGGTCGAAATTTTGTAATATCAATTGTGCTAGATTAACGACTTTAACATTCGTGACGCCATTTTGTAATCCTTCGAGTTTCAGTTTCTTGCTGGCCCAGTTTCTATATTTTGTTATATACAGTCAACTTTTGTTTTTACGGCATGTTTGTGATTTTTATTACAACTGTTTATTTCTTTAATGTGTTCTAATTCAGTCAAAGTGTTTGTCTAAGTGAAGAGAACTGTATGTTTGTGATTTTTATTACAGGGTAAAGATCCGGTACAAATAGTTCTTAACCTAGGAAGTGTAGGAAATCGGGTCAAACGAACTCCGATTGAGCTCATTCCAGCGGCGTTGGAACCGGCTCGTCGAAACCTAACCAGAAACCCTAACCCCTTAAACCTAAACCCTAAACCCTAAAAAAAACCCTAAAGCTAAACCCTAAGGCTAAATCTTATACTAAACTCTACGCTAAACCCTAAAATCTAAATTATAAACCCTAAAAGCTAAACCCTAAATGCTAAACCCTAAGGCTAAACCCTAAATGCTAAACTCTAAAGCTAAACCCTAAATACTAATGTCAAACCCTAAAACTAAACCCTAAAGCTAAACCCTTAAGCTAAAATCTAAAGCTAAACCCTAAAAGTTTTTTTTCAAAATCATAGTCAAAACTTCCACACGAAAAAAGGCAATTACAAAGCAATGGCAGGTAGTCGGGCAACAAGTTGTGCCGCCACCCCCTTTTGAATAGAAAAACCAATTCTACTAAATACAAAGTTTGAAACCTTTAGCGACGTAGAATTACTATTAACGACTTTTTGAACACGATTCAAGAGTCGCACAGCGTCAGGAGCGAGACCACCAAAGGTATCAAACGCAAACGGGACAAACACATGTTGATTCTCCCGGCAGGCTTTCTCATGTTTTGCCACTTTGCTCGCCTCTGCCTTGAGCACCGCTTGCCCTACGACAAAACCCTTTTCCTTGAGCCCGACAAGGGGGGAGACTCCAGTTAGATCTACACAAGCGTGTTTCCCCCATTCCCATCCAAACACAAGGATGTCCGCCGGGCGTAAAGTGGACCTCCCCTCTGAGGGGTCAGTCAGGAAATTTACTGGAGCCTCCTTTTTGGCAGAGATCCTGGCCCGCTTAAGAACATCGCATAACACATCTCTCACCCAATCATGCCGATATTTAAATCCTGGTAGCTCTTTACAGTGGATCGCGTGCTCGCCGAAAGAATCCAAACACGCTTTGCGGCATACCGGACATGGCTCGTCAACTGGGAACAAAGGAATCATCAGTCGGTATCTAAGGATAGCAAGGTATTCCACAGCCGACATGTGTTGCCCCAAGCCTTCAATAGGTGCGACAGAAAGAAAATCCTGAGCATATGGGGCACGTAGACATTCAAACACAGCTCTTTGCCGAGGGGATAAAACAAACTTCTCTTCAAACCTCTTGACAATTTCGCCATATAAAGCATTCGCCAGAATTTTTTGGGATTTAGGAGGGGCGGTGTCTTTAATGTAGAAACCGCCAATATCAAGGTCGGGAAGAGAACTATGCAAAAGGTCCAACGCACTCCTGTAATCGGAGTCTAAAACATCCCCACCACATTCTCGAAGTATGTGGTCTTGTAAACCCCAAGATTGGGCCCTTGAAGCCACGAAAGCATATGAAGAGGCATCCTTGGCCGTACAAATCCCTAAGCCTCCGAACCGGGCCGGGAGAGAAGCCAACCTCCACTGGAGATCACCAAAAAAAGGCACCCCCACAAACAACAATATCCTCTAATGCTCCCCGGAGACCTTCATCAAAAACAGAGACAGCTCCCCCGACCAGAGAAGGTTGACACGTTCGAAGACCAAACAGTAATTTAGCAACACCCATACAAGAACGAAGCAAGATGAGCTCGCTCTGAGGGTCCCGTAGGCGTTTAAGGCACCTCATCAGCTCAACTGCACAGTTCGCTCTTTTAAGAGACATACCACTGATAAACTCTGCATCACGACTAACGGCACCCCCCAGGAGTTTCACACCCAGCACCGGCCTCCCAATCCCCCGAGGGAATAAGCCCTCCTGAACCTTTACACCATTGCAGGTTGGCCAGAAAACTTCAGTTTTCTTTATATTAAGTTGAAGCCCTAAGGAAGGACCCTCAGCTCTGATGATATCTAAAGCATTAGCCACTTGGGTAGCATCTCCAATAAGCGTTCCGTCATCTAGGTACCAGGCGTGAAATAGAAGTTTGCAGCGATCCCTTATTCGGTGAACAAGGGGGTGTAGAACAAGGGAAAAAAGGAGGGGTCCCCCTACTGAACGCCAGTAGAAGACCAAATATACTCATCCCCCACATATAATCTAGCTGGTTGACCATATAAAAAATCGACCCACGTAGAAATAGAAGGACACCTTTTCCTTACCTCGTACAGTAGGGCTGTCCTATCAACCAAATTAAAAGCGTTCGAAAAATCAACAGTAAGCATAGCAAGAGACCCATCTTGGTGGTACTCATTAAGGAACCTGTTCGCACTATGAAGAACGGCCTCTGCCCCACACGGAATCCCCACCCCAAACTGGAAGTCGCTAAGGTACTTGGCCATCTCCTTCCCAACACCTTTCATGGCCACCTTGGCGATCACCCTCCTCCAAATCGACCCAACAGCGATAGGCCTAATCCCATTATCCGGTTTGAGAAGAGGTGTAAGAGGAGCAGAAGCAACAAATTCCGCCAGACTCCTCTGGCACCTCCCCCCCAAGCACAAATTAACCATAGCTGAAGTAGCCCTAAGCAGGCTATCAGCAATCTCAGACCCCTCCCCACAAAAAGCATCTAAAAGATGTTGGGCCCTTAAGCCGTCTCTCCCGCACGACGTACCTTTGGGGAAAGATTTAATACACCCGAGCACACAATCAGACTCCACCACAAGAGGAGACTCAGAAGGCAAGGAGGCAGGCATGGAAGGAGGGGACATACATGGGTGCTTAGCCACTAAAGCCTCCAGAGTATTCTTATTGAGAGGGGCGACCCCCGAGGAGCATAAAACCTTAACCGCTGCAGTGAAATGACCATCAGCAACCTTACGTAAACATTGTTTCACATTGGTCCCCCCACACTCATTGTCATCCTCAGTGCCATTTTTGATTCCATCCTTAACCCCCCTCGCGGGTTGATCAAACAACGATTGGACAAGAGTGGCAAAACCCTCACGATCACCCCACTGAGCCAAAGACCGCTGGATGCTAAGGCATTGGCCCGTCTTCCTATTGCCCGACCTCTTGTCCTGACGACCAACAGGCTTGAACACCCGCAAGGTGCAACGTGGTAATATCAAAAGTCGAACCCATGCCTCAACAGAATCAGGCATAGCAACCACCTTGTCCAAAGCTGCAGTTAAGACTTGGGCAAATGCCATACGACAACTAAGGGGGATACTCTTAACAGTCTTGATGGGGAGGGAGAAAACACGGTCAAGCAAAGCAATATCTACACCCAACTCTTCCGACGAAGTATCAACGTTTTCAACACCGGGTCTAGTGATGCCAACAATAAAACCTTGTTCATCTCTCTCACCTGGCACAAACCGAATAACCTTATCCTCATGGTGGCACGCCCGACTGAGAGCATGAGGGCACATACACTCTCCACATAACCATTGTCCGGACACCCTCAAAGCTTCACAAACAGAGGTAAAAAGATTAAGATCGTCAGCAATTGCACATCTCAAAAAATCCTTCCTCTCGTCTGAGCCCAAATGGTGACTTTTGATATGTGCCATTAACCTTGAGAATCCCTTAGCCCCCACCAAGCCATCGGGGCAACAATGAAACCATCGGAAAGGACAAGGCCAGAAACCGCTACCATTAGAACCAACCATAACAAAACTAAGTAAGCGGAGTCGACACTTAGATAATGTCGCGTACGCCACCACCAATAAAGGAAACCCAACCCAAAAGGAATCGTAGCTGAGGGTCAAAAGGTAATTGAACCGCTACGCTAAAAAACCCCAAAGAAATCACCTAGGCATTTCGTCGAACACCTTGACGAGCCGGTTCTAACGCCGCTGGAATGAGGTTAATCGGAGTTCGTTTGACCCGGTTTCCTACACTTTGTAGGTTAAGATTGTTTTGTATTTGATCCTACCCCTTTTATATTACAACCGTTTATTTGTTTAATATGTTCTAATACAGACAAAGTGTTTGTCTAAGTGAAAAGAACTGTTTCACATAAACAATTTGAAGTAAGATACCAAAGAGGAAATGTTGTAGCAGTACCCGATGATTTTCTCTACGGGAGGTTGCCGGTTAGAGTCTCGTTGGTGACAAAAGGTCATGCGTGAGCCATAGTTTTTACCACAATGGGCCTTCGGGCGGTTAGATTCCCCTGGAATAGGTGATGGGCCGGGTCGCCAGCGTTGTTTGTGATTGCTGGTGTGGATGACTTTTTGCCTATGGGTATACCCGGGTGGCCGGGGTTTGGTAGACGTTCGAATTTTGGTTTTTTTTTAAGTAAGATGTTCTATATGGAATGGGTAGAAATTTGCTTGGGTTTTCATTTTATTATATTGAAATACACAGACAACAACAGACGGGTCTCAACTCTCAAACTAGTTTTGAATGTTATAGATTCGTGTGACAGCATTAATTTTGTTTACTACAAACAAGATGACATCCACTAACACTGTTTATGTAAACTAAACCATAAAATACTGACAAACATGAAAAAAGAAGAATGCTACATGTATTGTATATTGTATATGGGTGCGTGTATTCTATTTATCGAAAACAAAACACCGTGAGAACCCCGGTTTGTGTTTGCGTGTATATCTCTTAATTTCTTTACGTGTTTCTATGGTAAAAAGTAGTATTATATAATTATATTCCTGCCTTCCAAAAAAAATATAAGTATATTCCTATTTGTTTACCTGCATGCTTAGAACACTTTTATATATTAGAGTAAATTAAAAGTTTTGTCCTTTATGTTTATATTAAATTTCAGGTGGTGTCTTTTGTCTTTAAAATTGATGATTTTTTTGTCCTTTATGTTTGTATTAAATTTCAGGTGGTGTCCTCTGTTTTTAAAATTGATGATTTTGTACTTATTGCTTCCAAATGTTACATTGTTTGTCCTTTATCACTAACCTAATTAATTTTAAACGTTAAAAGACATCACATGCAGGTCACATGAGGGTATATCTGTCATTTCTAGCACACTTTCCATTTTCCCCAAACTTATACCAACCCAAACCCTAGTTTCTCTCTCTCCCTCCCTCTCTCTCACATCACCACCCACTTTCACCATCTGCCTGCCACCCACCACCTGAAACTGACCACCTTCAAACCGTTTCCACCATAATCAGACATAGCCGGAATCAACACAACACAAAATGAATTCAACCGAAGCCAATATGTCGTCGTTCAAACCCAAAAAACTTCTCAGATCATCCATCAGAGAACCACTCAAAACGCCTGAAAAACCTTCAAATCCGTCGCGAAGAGTTCTCACGCGCCGCCAGCAATCTCTCAGGTCGGTGAAACAAATACGAGAAGCAGCGAAGCAGCTCCAAAAATAGATCTGAAACCGTTAACATCCGTTGCAGATTCAACGGAAATCGAGATCGTGAAACCTAACGCCGTTAAATCATTTCCAGAAAAGTAAGATAGATCTCAAAATTCCAACGGCTTTCACCTTTAAAACATGTTGTTGATGCTGACCTAAATTTTTTGTGTGTTCAGGTATGAAATGTTGAATAAATTCTTTCATAGCTTAACCTCTTATTTTAGACTGCTTCGATTGAAAGGATCTATGTCAACGTTCACGAATATTAGCCGTCAGGTTCAGAGCTTTACCGATAGGTATACTGAATGAATGATTTGTTACATTCTGTTTATGTATTTTGAATAAACTGAATGATAGTTGGTTTTCTGTTCATATTTTGAAGGTGGTGGTCGGTTTCCGGTGGTAGGAGATGGTGATAGTGGGCGGTGATGTGAGATAGAGGGAGGGAGAGAGAAAGAAACTAGGGGGTTTGGGTTGGTATAAGTTTGGGGAAAATGGAAAGTGTGCTGGAAATGACTGATATACCCTCATGTGACCTGCATGTGATGTCTTTTAACGTTTAAAATTAACTAGGTTAGTGCCAAAGGACAAACCGTGTAACATTTGAATACATTAAGTACAGAACTCATCAATTTAAAAGGCAAAGGACACCGTCTGAAATTTGATACAAAGATAAAGGACAAAAGTTGTAATTTACTCACATATTTATCAGGGGAAAGTGAATACGGTGCTGTTAGACGTATAACCTTACGCGCCAAACCCATCAAACTACGTAGTTTTGATTAAAATCCTTAAAAAGATAAAATATAACTTTTATTTCTCAAATCCCTAAATAACCGAAAAAAAAGAACGTGGTTTATCCCAAAATCCAAATCCCCAATCCGGCCATGGATTGCGATCTTGAACAAGAGATCTGTTCTCTCGAGGATTCAGGAAGAAAGGTACCATCCATCTCTCCACCTACCTCCGAACCTATCACGTCGGAGATTACGTCGACATAAAGGTCAACGGCGCCGTTCACAAAGGTATGTGTCACACCCCCAAAATACCACAAGCAGAAACCTCCGCAAGGTGTGTGACGTACCATGATCTAGCCACCAATCACATTGAACTCATAATAAGATTTCAAGTAAAAGTTTTCATTTATTAAAATAAAGTATTACAAAACATTAAATATAATACAACGTGTTCAGCAGAAGCAATATTCAGTGTTTAATCAATTCAAAGCCCAAGTGTATGTAACCAACTAGTCTCGTTTCGTGTTTCCATGTGTCTCGACCCATGACCACTCCTGCATCCCAGACAGCAAGTTCCACATCTAAATATCTCTAACCTGCGAGCATGCAAACAAGTGTATCAGCATAAAGCTGGTGAGTTCACAGTTTTTGTAAAAGCGTTTAGTTACCAAGTGTTTGGTTCAGTTCAAAAGCAATGTTGATAATAACTCGATACCGCAAGATGGCGTCAGTTTGTTTGCCCGTCCCCAATGCCCTATCAAACATTGGTCATGTGGTTAAGGTCATTCACCAAAAGTGTACGGTTCAGTCAAGTTAATGGACCACTCGAGAGTATTACGACCCAGTTACAAATGTGAAATTCAAATCTTATATGCAAGGGCTTATGAGCCCAGCCGTATACTATGCGGCCCATCTGGAGCAAGCCCACACTCCGTGTGTGGCAGCTCTAAAGTGTGCGACCCAGTTCAGATTGTGCGACCCACCACCTCGCGGCCCAATAGCACTGTCTGGTCCAAAGTGGTGTGCGACCCAATATACCGTGCGGCACCCTCATGAACTTGAATAAAAATATTTTTTCTTGAAATATTAGTAAAGAAAGAAAGTGAGGATCATGTAGATCCGGTTTTTACAAAGGACTTTTCTAAATAAACCAAGTTAGAGAATCGGTTTTTGGAAAATCATGACTCTTACATACACTTATACTATTTTTGGACATAAAATAAGTATGAAAACCTTTTATTTACAAGAAGAGTTCAAAGGATTAATTTTTGTAAAAATTGCTTACAAGTTGTAAACACTAAACTTTCGTAAGAGAATGGTTTTTTTTAAAGAAACGAATACACTTTGGAAGGTAACTAAGTCCACTAAAAGCTTTACCAAGTTACTACGTGTTTTCGGGATATATCAAGATTCATGATTAATATGTAACGCGTATAGTTTTTACTCGCGGTGATGTAAAGTTGTTTAAAAGATAATTGTTGATGATTTTTGATTGAATTTGAAAAGAAAATGATATGCTTATTAGCATGGACACCTCCGTTTTTAGAGGGAAACTCTGGCGAAATTTTCTAAAAATCCCAAGACTTAGAAAATTATTTTCTAACAAGTGTTTACAAATGTGTTTAACCTTGTTTTTCGGAAGTAAACTTCACCATGAGTATTGTTACAAAACTTCAATTGTCGGAGGTGGGTTTTCGAAAATAAAAGCGGATAAATATATATTTAGAATATATATTTCATACTAAAACGCTTGTGTGGTTATTTTGGGAACAAGTTATATTATTTAGGACAAAATAATGTACCTTAGCAAAATACCATCACATTTATAAATCCGGAAAATACGTTTACAAATATATTTTGGGGTAAATATTATTTGGATACAAAGAATGAAAATATATTATTTTTGGGAAGAATATATATTTTGGGATATATTATTTTGATAAATAAACTATTACATATCTTCTAGAGTGGGACTTAAAAATATATAATGTCAAGACTTTAAATCACAAAATACATGTATGAAATACCCCCATCCTTGGGAAGGAAATACACCTATAAAATACTTGAGAAGTATGAATACGGAATAGTTGCCAAACTATTATTTCAAGATCTAAAAATATAATGTACGTTAAAATAATTATTATTTTAACAATAAGTTATAACCTGGAATAATATCAAAGTATCATAACTCAAACGTAAATATAAAGGCAAGGCACGACCCGATCGTCTAATAGACATTAGCACATTGTAGGGAGTCGTGTTTGCTGACGAGACCGGAGATTTGAGTACGATACAGGAGACACACTTCAGTGAGTTCATGTCCCCCTTTTCTCTTAACTGTTTTCGGTTTTATACTTCGGGGGTGAAATACATGTTACAATTATACAGACATTTTTATACATGGTATGGTTAGCTTAAGGAGGGACTTTTCATACACCGTTAGATCATGTGAGTGGGTAGGCGGCTACTAAAGGCCATTAATCCTCGTCATAGGACCGAGGGACATGAGTGATAGATCTATTTGGGTGTAGCGAGCCCACACCCATGAGGCCGGGGTGGCCCATAGTGGTGACTGTGTCTTACAGCCGAGGCCCGGTACAAATTTGCTAGGTTTGAGTCTTCCTACATCACTTCACACATATCAATGGCCTTGCAAACCATTGGTGATCTCTTTTTATTCCTTATTGCTACATACCAGGGATTTTTCATACACCGTTTACAAAGGATTAAGCATACATCATTTACAAGGGTTTATACATACTCTCATACACATGAACTCGCTCAACTTTTTGTTGATTTTTCAAACTACATGTATTTCAGGGAATTGATCGGATCTGGCAGGTGATGCACGTTAAGCTGCGTATTAAATAAAAGATGTCATCCAGGGGAGTAGGGTTTGGGATGTGTAACCCTTGCCTGGACGGGTCACATGTCTCCAAACCTCGTTTTATTTAAGGTCTTTTGTTGAGTCCATTGGGAACTCATCTTTAAACAAGTCATGGCTGTAACTTATTTTGGGTTGATGATTCAAGACAATTATGTTGTTGTAGGATCGATTTCGGACCTAAACGAGTCGCGTAGAAGAGTTTATCTCAGTTTGAACGGCGGAAACAGACAAACCGAGTACAATTTAGCGAGAATTCACTTTAATATGTTGATTCTATTAAACAGAACGACGTTTACAATCCGATCAACACTTCGGCAGCACTTCGTGGCTCACCGGAAGAACACACCTCTCACTCTTATCTGATTTCGTTTATGTGGCTATTTATAGGTGTGATGATTTCGCTCTTATGTTCATGACTAGGGGTGCAAACGAGCCGAGCCCGAGCTCGACCAGGCTCGAGCTCGAGCTCGTTTAACATAAGAAAGCTCGAGCTCGAGCTCGGCTCGATTCGAGTATTATTTCTAAAGCTCGAGCTCGGCTCGAATGTAATTTTTCAAGCTCGAGCTCGGCTCGGGCTCGACTCGTTTAGTATTTATTAATTAATTTGTATTAATTATAATTATTATTATACATATAATTTAGTTATTTTTTTATATTTATAAAAATGGTAATTATTATTATATAAATATATGTTTAATATATTAACAAAAAAAAATAAACTAAAAGCTCGTTTAGGCTCGCGAGCCGGCTCGAGCTCGATAAACGAAGCTCGGGCTCGGGCTCATTTACTAAACGAGCTTGTTTTTGGGCTCGGGCTCGAGCTTGAGCTCGTTTAAGCTCGGCTCATTCGAGCTTTTTCTCGAGCCGAGCTCGAGTAGCTCGGCTCGTTTGCACCCCTATTCATGACACATAAGCGAAATCACCCTCATGCCCATATAAACGAAATTACATTTGACATAAAAACGAAATCACCTTTGACAAAAAAACGAAATCACCTAACTAAGCCATAAATGCTTTTTGTCTTATGTGTAGTGATGTCATGATGATGTCACTTTGATGATGTCATCATGACATCATTCTTGAACAACTTCGCAACGAACCCGAGACTCGACATAAGACGAAGACGACAGATGAATGCACCAACAGACTCCCCCTCAGATGTTGACGAGTCTTAAGTGTCGAGTCTTCGCATCTTCAGTCTTTATCAGTCTCTTTTCTTTCTTAGCATATACCAGGATCTTCTCTTTGGCTCTAACCTCGTCAGACTCCCCTTCTCATCATGATGGGATCGCTGTCTGGAATTAGCTATCACCTTGAGATCAATCCCTGGCTTTATCTCTGTTCAGCTCAACTCCTGCACACATTTTCTTACCACAACATAAGTTTTTACTTAAATCAATAAGAAAAACTTACTGGAAATAGTTTCATCAAGTTCAAATTAATGACCTTGATTAACTAAACTCAATTTCTTTCTCAAAATAAATTTCTCAATTCAATATACACACTCCCAAACCAGTTCATCATGTTCAGCACTTGAAATTTTGAATATCAGCTTTCCAGCATCAGTTGTCGAAAATCTTTTGGACTTTTCAAAATATGAAACAAAAATGCAATAACATAAATTTAATGCAGAAATGAAATATGTACAAACATATTTTTGTGAGATTGCAAAAGAGGATCATATCAGTTTATGTGACCAATCACTAGCACCGTTAAGCTTGATTTCATTTTATGCTCTAAACGATTCACATGGATTGACGATATTGTTGTCCACTTAAACTCAATCTAAAAACTTTCAATCTGCTTACCGATACTATAAGGTATATTAAGATAGCACTAAGTTCTTATGGACCCCACGATCTCAGCATATCCCCTCATCATGCAATACACTGACTCAAGTAATGCCTTTAAACTTTTATCGACTGTGATTTGTGCGAAAATAAAGCAGAATGTTTAAACATTAACAATCAGGTCGATACTTCCGTATACGCAGAGAAAGTCCAATGTTTAAAAAAAATAAGAAAAGTAAAACAAGTTGAAGTTGTTTAGGCTTTAACCACCAGGTCGATACTCCCGTATACGCAGAGGTGATCCAAAGCTTAAACGAAACACCAAAGAAAATAAAGCAGAACGTTTAGGCAACAACATCCAGGTCGATACTCACGTATACGCAGAGGATGTCCGATGCTTAAACAAAATAAAGAAATAAGACAAGTTTAAATTTTTGCAAAATGAAATGCACAATCACAGCGACTTTTTAGCAAAGTTGTGAAAGTTCACAAACTTAACCAGTTTTATGTCTTACGACAATCAGCGATTACTGAGTAGGTACACAATCAAGAAGGACAAAACTAAGTACTATGCTTTCAATCATGTTTCCCACTAGAACTAGGCTTTTTCATTTAGGTTTGTATCGTTATCGCAAATCTACTAGTCTAGCTGAGCCTATCGTCACATCTTTAGTGAGACCGTTTATCACATTATATCTTTCCATTTCTTTAGCATGCTGTGACAGTCCAACTGATCTACTATCATTTCCTCTTTTTAACAACAAAAACTCATTTTTGAATTTTTTAATGTTTTTGACATTTTCAAATTTTCTATTTTTTTAAAAATTTTTACTCCCCCTAAAATCAAAATATGTCTCAATTTTGATTTTCTGGGAAAATTTGAAACAAACTGTACAAACTTGACAACTTGATGAGAATCACTTCAATTCTCCATCCACCTGGCTTGAACAATCAGAACTCCCCCTAACAACAAACTATTTTCCCATTATGATCTCAAAACACTTAAGTTTGTTTTAATCAAATGGTTTTTCCGGAAAATAAGTTTTGTGTGTCTTTTCACAAATTCGGGGATCTCTCATCACCTTGTTCTCTTTAACCACTTGTATGATTTAACATTTATCGATTTTTTTTTCAACACAATCACTTGTAGAAAATCAAGTACAACTTAATGTCCCTGATTTACCACTTGTAAGTTGAAATATCACTTTCGTGAATTTCTCAAGAAATGTGCCGATTCATGTTCCACGCTTACCAACCTGGGAACTCCGGCAAGTCAGGTTTTTCATTTAAACAGATTCACCCAAGCCTGACGGTCCTTGGGTGATTTTGAATTCTTGTTCAACAATGGTGGAAAATTTGCATCATCCATTGTTAGACCAGAATTCTCAATTTTTACCTCAACAACTGGCTCCTCTGGCTTTACCACACCAGATTCATCGCCTGAACATGGCTTGTCTGACTTTGATGAGCCAGATTCATCGCCGACATGTGGCTCCTTTGTTTCTGAAGAAACAGATTCATTTCCAGCAACTTTCTTTTTCATCTTTCTCTCTTTCTTTACTCTCTCCTCAGATTTGTATATGAAGAATTCGTTTTACTTGATTTGTCAGTCTTTGGCGAGCAAGACGATTTATCAGAACTTTTATCTGTTTTACCAGTTGTATCCGAGGACAAAATCTTCTCGAGGTACTCTCTAGCCTTCTTCCTCTTCTTCCTCAGTCTGTCTTTTTGCCCCTGTGAAAGCTTCACTTTCGTTTCTTGAACTTTAGGTTCTTGAACCTTCTGTTCTTTGGGCTTGACATTGACTGGAATCTTTACTTGCTTCTGAAATTCAGCCCTCGATCTTCTCATTGATCTCACTGAGCAATCTCTAGCAATATGGCCAATGATGTTGCAGTTAAAGCATCTCCTTGATTCAAACCTCCAACTCTGGCAGTTAACAGCAATGTGTCCTTGATAGCCGCATCTGTAACACACTCTGTTATCGTACCAATCACCACTTCCAGTCCAAACATTCAGATCATAGCATTGTTTGGCTTGGTGATAATCATTTCTCCTCCTAAAAGCTGGATTTTGCTTTGAAGCACTGTGGTCCGACCTGCACCACTTATTACCAACAATTTTTGAGTTTTGATTTTCTAATTTTTTTGATTTTTGATTACGATTGGATGATTGAACTGATGAGCTTTTATTCTTGTTTTGACCATTTTCTGAATTTTTAACTTTTTGTTTCTGTTCCACTTTCTTCTTCAAAGGTTTTTGCGTAGAGCATTCTCCCTTTTCAGTTGATTGTAGAACAGTTTTCTGAAATTTTTCTTTTAATTTCAAAAATATTTTCTTTTTCTCATTTTCAGCATCAGACTCTGACTCAGACTCATCTGCTGAATAAAACTCTTCATTTTTATCATCAGTTTTATCATCACAATCTTCAACTTTGACTTTGTCAAAGTTTGTGACATAGTCACTTATTGGAACGGAATTGATCGGTTTTGGACAGGGGAACACAAATGAAGTCACAAAACCTTTCAATTTCTTTTCAAGCTCATCAATTTTGTTCCTTGAATTCTCAGCTTCATTTTGAAGCTGAGATATTCGTTCAAGATGAGACTTGATTGTTTTTTCGTTTTCAATTTTAATGTTTTCAAGAACATATTTTTCATTTTCCAAAACTTTTAACTGTTCTTGAAATTTTGTTTCATTTGCTTTCAGATTTTTGTTCTCCAATTTTATCCAAAAATCTTCATCTTCTGAAGATTTCTTTTTACTTTCAAAATCCTTTTCTTTCTCTTTCAAAACCTTGTTTTCTAATGTCAAACTGTTCAAATCATTTAACAGTTTGTCATTTTCAGATTTCAACCTCTCACAATTTTCCTGCAAAACAAGAATCTGTTTATCAGCAGATTTCTTTTCATTCTTCATAACTGAAATCTCTTCAGTCTGTTCCTCTCCCACTTGGACACCTTTACTCTTGCTCTTCTTTAATATTGATTTTCCGCTTTGACTTTTCTTCTTCTCAGCATTCCTCTCCATCTGTTCTTCAAGTTTCTTAATGAATTGACCAATTGCCAAATCAGAGTATTCTCCAGTTCTTTTTAAATTCAAAAGATATGTACCCCATTCTTGTTGAGGTAAGGAATTGGCTAATTTATCAACCCATTCATCTGGACTTTTCTTAATACCCTTCTCAGACATCGAGCGAACAAGATGGCTATACCTCTCAATGATACCTTTTGTACTTTCTCCTGGACAGCCTGAAAATGAATCAAATTCTTTCGTTAATACATTTATTCTATCAAGTGTTTCTTTTGTCATTTTAAAGAAATTGATATCCATGATTCTTGTAGTTCAAGCGGAATAGCAACCTGTCTTTTAAGCGGAATACCTGAAACAAACAAACGATCAGTTTAAACAAATTATCGATTAATCGAATAAGACTAGTACTCGAACTGGTGATAATTCTATGTGAACTGAAAGTTGACACACTATGCGGACAGCTTTGACCTGATGTGATTTCAAACCGAGCAATATGAATTTCTTTAACTTTTGGCACAAATCCACTTATCCGACAAACATCAAAAATCACATGCACATTAAATGGTTCTGATCACCTCTTGCAAATGGCATAATATACGATGCACTTTCCAGAAACTACCTCGTTACATGAAACAAATCACATGGGTCGATGACAACTTGGGCTGACAATAATGATATAAACCAACACCTGATTGGGCCAACAAAAACTCAGCAACTCGAAAACATTTTTAATTGGATCTCACAATCCACTAAACCGACAATTTTCAATAAATGATCACATGAATTGATATATTTCTTCACATGGGCTATGGATCACTGATTGGGCCGCAGATATAGAATAGTGAGCTGACACAATGACTTTCAAATATTTGCCGACATTTTAATTTTTTTCACATGCACACATTTATATCCGACCAACAACTAAGATATTCACATTAATCAACACATGCAATCTGACTTCACTTTAATTCCCAACAGATTTACATGAACCGAATGTCTTAATTGGATCTTTTAAATGAAAATGGCCGACAACTCATCTATCTTCACATGCAATTCTTGAAACAAATCAAGACAACCAATTTCTTTGTATGATGACAAAATCGATTCACGTGATCCTGACACACATCCATTTAGCCGACTTTCACATGTAAACCGATAAAAGAAGAGGATAATTTTCGAGAGTCACATGCAAGATGACACAAACATGAATTCTTTTCCAATTATCAATGACCTGACAATGCAACACACTTCAATGTATTTATCACGTGAAAGACAGTTCAAGCGGTTCACACAACTCAATATACTTTCAAATGATGTCAGTTTCAAGTCATCGATGATGTTCACAAAAGCGAAATCACTTGATGTCCCAATAAGCGAAATCAGGAGTCTCTGTTCATAAAAGCGGAATCAAATTGTTCACATAAGTGGAATTAAACTGTTCAAAAGAGCGGAATCAGCTGATTACATCATCAATATCACAAGTCCGTATAAGCGAAACCTCAAAAATCCAAGGTTTTAGGTCGCTTTTAGTTATGAAACTTTCAAGGATTTATTAACTATCAATTCCGAGCACACTGTAAAAGTTTGAACCGATTCTGACCGTAAAATTTTTTAATTTTTTGGAAAAGAATGGTGTAGAAACAGAATTATCGGCTGAATTGTGTAGAACTCTTCTTCATTGGCTCTGATACCAATTGTAGAATCGATTTCCGACCTAAACGAGTCGCGTAGAAGAGTTTATCTCAGTTTGAACGGCGGAAACAGACAAACCGAGTACAATTTAGCGAGAATTCACTTTAATATGTTGATTCTATTAAACAGAACGACGTTTACAATCCGATCAACACTTCGGCAGCACTTCGTGGCTCACCAGAAGAACACACCTCTCACTCTTATCTGATTTCGTTTATGTGGCTATTTATAGGTGTGATGATTTCGCTCTTATGTTCATGACACATAAGCGAAATCACCCTCATGCCCATATAAACGAAATTACATTTGACATAAAAACGAAATCACCTTTGACAAAAAAACGAAATCACCTAACTAAGCCATAAATGCTTTTTGTCTTATGTGTAGTGATGTCATGATGATGTCACTTTGATGATGTCATCATGACATCATTCTTGAACAACTTCGCAACGAACCCGAGACTCGACATAAGACGAAGACGACAGATGAATGCACCAACAGTTGTGGTATTTTCTAACTATATTAATGGATGAGCATCTTGTGTTTTTAATCATATAGCATTGTTATGATTGTTGCTATGGTATTAAGAAGTCACACCAAATAAACCCACGCTTCCGCAAAAGCCAGGGTGTGACAGCTTGGTATCAGAGCCTCGATCATAGCAAACTAGGATTCATTCTCGAGTCTAGACTATGATCACTAGGGCTCTCACGAAAATGTTTTCAAACATTTTTACATTGCATACACTAAAAGTCCAGATCTGGGGCACAAACATTTTACAAACAAAAGGCACAAATACATCGTTCAAAATTCATATTTCAGCCTTAGAGGCTGGGGAGGTTCAGCCTTAGAGGCTGGGGAGGTTTAGCCTTGGAGGCTGGGGAGGTTCAGTCATAGAGACTAGGGGAAATTTAGTCTTAGAGACCAGGGAGTTGGTCTTAGAGACCAGGGAGTTGGTCTTAGAGACCAAGGAGTATAGTCTGGGGAATACTAGGACGATTACTTGCTTACATTGTTGTGACTTACATGCTTATTTGATTATATGTTGATATATGTGCAATTGTTGTGATTGTTTTATTACAGACTTCATGTCTTCTTCGAGTGGAATTTCTGACCCCGTGGCAGTAGATTCAGATGACCCGATGCACACAGATCCAGAGGTCTTTACATCTGATACGGACAGTAGTGACGACGACGATTTCCAACCTTTCGCGTTGCCGGATTTCGGTGACGATGTTCAGCACGCTGATGGTATTCCTGATGGGGATCTACCCCTCGTTCCGATTCCTTCTCCTATTCCACTTGCCACATTTCATGTAGAGGATTTGCCACTCGATGTTGTGTCTAATGACGACATCGACCTTTTCGTCGAGGGTCCCCCTGAGGACGACCATGAGGGTGGGGGCCCGATTGCTGATGATGTCGCCATTCCTTTGGTTGAGGCTCCGGTTGCGGATGCTGTTGTGTTACCACCTGTTGAGGCTCTCGCTGAGGAGATCTTATCTGATCAGTCCGGTACTGATTCTTTTGAGTCAGTATCATCTTCCACTTTGCACGCCGTTGGATTGCGTCGATATCCTACTGACTCCGACTCCGATACAGCTATGTCAGCTGTACCCGGTTCACCCCACGAGTTTGAGTTTGATCCTGAGTTCGAGGACGAGTTTGATCCAGTTTTTCCTCTTGATTTTGATCCCGATCACGAGATCGAGTTTATTCCTGATGACCAGCCCTTGGAGGCACCAGTGGACATGATCTAGCAAGATGAGAGGATGATCTTGTGAAAAAAGCAAGATGAACATCCTTTATGTTCATCGTGGACTTGAAAACAAAGATGGTTTTGTGAATGATTATGATCTAAACATAATATAAGTCTTGAACATGGATGATTTTAAAGATAGTTTTCTCAAGAAACTAAGTTTACTTACAAGATTTACATAAACATGGTTTTTAAAGAAATTAATCACATTTTTAGTGATTAATCAAATGTAGAAACATGTTAATGACAAGAAAAATTCAAGAAGAAATATTTTTAGAAAATCAATTTGTAAGTTGTGAAAGTCTAAAATCTTCAAGAAGGTGATTTATAAATAAATAAATAACCACACTTTAAAGGGTAACTAAGCTTACTTAACACCACACTAAGTTACTACAAATTTTTATAAATTTTCAAGTTCATGAAGTAGTGTAAATGGTATGATTTTGGAACTTGGTAAGTATTGTTTGAATTGTTGATGAATTGTGATGATTTTTAAAAGAAAATGATATGTTTTGAAAGCATAGAAACCTCCATTTTTAAGGGGAAACTATGGCAAAATTTTTCAAGAATTTAAACACTTAGAAAAATATTTTTAAACAAGTGTTTACAAGTGTATTTTTAACCATGATTTTTCCTATAAAAATTTGCCATAATTTTTGTTAAAAAAATTAAAAATATTGGAGGTTGGTTTTTGATAATAAAAGTGACTAAATATGTATTTAGGAAAATATATATTTAGATATCACCATGTGTGTGATTACTTGTATATTATGTGTATTAGTTATATTATTTTAGGACTTGAAATAATATAACTCACCAAAATACCAAGATTACAATACAAAATATTACCAAAATTCCAAGAAAATAAATATATAATTTATACCCAAAAAAATTGGACAAACCGAACAAGGAATATAACCTACATAAATATTCCGGAATTAAATTCATACGTATATTTTGATAAACGATATTTTGGAAACCAAGAGAACGAAAATATGATTTCTACAAGTAATACAAAAATATATCATATTTTTGAGAAAAAATTCATTAAAATACTCTCCTGATTGGCGATTTTGGCGATTTTTCTGGATCTAGGGTTTTCTTGCTTCGTTTTTCAATTTCTGTTGTCTTCTTCCTCGATTTTTTCTCTGTTTCTGTGGATTGCTTATGGATTTTATTCCTAAGCATGATTCTGTTCATATTCCCCCTGATCCTCCGCCGGATTTAGGGGCTGGGGGTTTCATTATGGAGCCTGTTGGTCTTGTGTTTTCTAGTGACAGTAACTGTGGGTTTGGAGGTATGAAGAATAGTGAAGAGGATTTGAAGATGAAGGATGCTGGTATGGGTTGGTCTGATTGTGCTAGGGTTTCGGAAGTTTCTGTTGGCTTGGATTCAGGTATTATTCTTTCTATTATCCTTAGGGAAGCTGATTTGGTTTGTCTAGGGAATGTGTTGGGGGATAATTGGAAGTCTAGGGTTCTGAATGAGAAACTCGTGTTCAATAATTTGGATCTGAAGGTTTCATTTAGTGCTGATTCAGGTC